>VDFB02095214.1:0-15939 GCA_007258455.2 Sequoia sempervirens | reverse complement strand
TGCTTCTGAAATTTCTCACTAAATTGAAGAGCGGAGGGATTTACCTCTACTTTGAGTCCTTTGGGCACCTCCACGACTGCCTTATAATACGATGCACTATCTCCCACATTCGTCAATGTTCTTTTGAACGTCGAAGACCGGGACGAAGTGGCATTCCCGTTGAAAATGGCAGTGAAGGATGGGTAGTTTACAGCGTCGGAACCCAAGTCGAGGCCGGTGGGACATAAAACACGGGTCCCGGTGATGAGTTGAATTTAGTCGGTGGTGTAGTTGAGACTGCACAGATAGTTGATGTAGTCCTGTATACTAATGTCGTAGACAAGACCAGGGTCGACCGCCTTCTCTGGATCCACGTGGCCAGCACCGAGCTCCAGTGGAGTGGCCGGAACCCCATCATAATCGCCATCTGTAATAGTGTTGTTGGCATTGTCTAGCGTGTACGAAGTGGTCATCAGTGCAGATCTGATTGCCGCAGGACTCCATTCACTATGAACCGCTTTCAACAGAGCGCTTACCCCAGCTACATGCGGACACGACATGGACGTCCTGGAACTTATAGAATAATAATTTCCATAGTCGGATTTCGGAAGCCAGGCCGCAATAATAGAAACCCCAGGCGCTGTAACATCGGGCTTGAGTATGTCGGGGCTCTGAATACAGGGACCTCTAGATGAAAAGTCAGCCACAACGGGCGCAGGCTTAATGCCCAGAACTGTCACGCCAAAATCTATTTCCACCACAGGATTTGCGGCTGAAGAAGAATATTTGCCAAGGGCTGAGGCATCTTGAGGATTAAAGAACACGATAGGAAAATCATTATACGGCTCTAAATCTAATCGGTATGGGTGGTCTGATAGCAGAAGAAGCGCCACGGCTCCGGCCTTGGAGGCGGCTAAAAAATTATCAGTGTTAACGGTCATGCATAACACCACCATTCCATTCACTTTCTCAGCGACAAGCTTTCTCTTGCATGCAGTATCTTGGATGTCGTAAACTAATAGAGCACTTGACATCTTGAACTTGCGATTCATATCATCGGTGACGTAAAAGGAGGGGCCATTCACAACGGATCCGTCGCCCAGCTTCAGCCTAGCTCCATATCCTCGGTCGATGGTGCTCGCTCCCACTGTCAATATCCACGGCGCACCGTTATACATACTTTGGCAAGATGGCCCGCCGTTTCCCGCAGAGCAAACCACGAGAACTCCTCTCTTGATGGCTGCGAAAGCTCCCAGTGCCATTACGTCTTCGAAATAAGGTGTTGCCGTGTCGAAGCCAAGAGAGAGAAAGAACATCAACTCCGTCTACAATGGCGCTCTCCATGCCGGCAAGCACGTCAGAGCCGGCAAACCCAATGGACCAACCGATTTTGTACATAGCAACTCGGCCAGCCAGAGCCATGCGTCGCGCAGTACCAGCAGCGTAACTATAGTAGTTCACATTAGCCACGTAGTTGCCTCCTGCCGTTGACGACGTGTGACTTCCATGGCCATCAAAATCCCTTGCCAAGTCGTAGTCTCTAGTCGAGTCAATTTTCCCGTACGTTGCCAGTGCACCTTTCTTGAAAGAGCGCGCGCCGATGACCTTTCTGTTACAGAGGGAAGGATCAAAAGCCGTGCCGTTCTCGCATGTTCCCTTCCATCTAGCCGGCACAGGTTCCATTCCATGGTCGTGGAAGCTCTCGCTCTCTGACCAGATCCCGGTGTCCATCACTGCCACGATAACGTCTTGCCCAAATCGGGAAGCCGGCAACAGACCTACATTAGGAGTGAGTCCAAGGAATGCAGTTGAATGAGTGGTATGGAAGTGTCCCACTGGATCGGGGAACGATGTTAAATACCCGGGCATCTCTTCCAGCATGTCCAGCTCCGACTGGGTCAGCTTGGCACTGAAGCCATGCATGACTGTATCATAAGTGTAATGATAGAAATCCTCGCTCTGTGAGTTCTGGTTAGCGCTAATTACTTTGACAGAAGATATCAAGGATTTATACCATTGCTCGTGGGTTGAGAATTCAGTGGGCATATTCTACCGAATTGGCATACTTACGGAAGAAACTGAAAATCAGGCAAACTAATAGCAGATGAAAAAGACTCCAAGTTACAGCCATCTTGACCTCTATGACTACAATCCCTATGTCCTCATAAATTTCCTACTTCTCAAACTTTGGTTCGGAGACTAAATGATGTGTTAAGATTAGTTCAAGATGCTCTGATTTATTTGAATCCGTGTGGGCCTTACCGAGCTACATTCTCTCTGTTTGGAAGCAAATGTATGAATCACTTTGTCAATGTGAGTTTCTAGCCAATGAATGAAAAACCAGCACGCTGTAGGTAACGCGCGGGCTGTTTAACCTCGTCGTTTCTAACAATTTGAACAGCGAACATCGTCTCGCTCGCCAAGAAACACCAATACAATACAATAGAAGATAATTTGAACTCTTTTATAAAGAAATATTATTTTATAAGAAACAAATATATTTGAAAAATCCCTACCCCTCTAATGAGAGACATGAGTACGAATAAAAAATTTACACTCTTGTCCTTGGGGATTGGACCATTCAACACTTAATTAAATTGATATACAAATTTTGCAAATGATAAATTATTTCAATTGTTTTGAATTATTTTTTCGTTATTTTATTTTTTAGATAAAAAATGTAAATTTGTTTTGTTTTGTTCTTTTTTGTTTGTTTTTTTGTTTTGTTTAAGATTAAAATGTTAGTTTTTAATTAATTTGAGTTAGTTGGTATTTTAGTTTATATAAATTTGGAATTATTTTGATATGCTTATTTTAGTTCTTAACGGTCTAGATCAGATATCATAACATCTTTGATTAGATTGTAGGTTTGATTTTGTTGTTTGGAATGAACCACACCTATGATGTAGTTTTTCAAATTCAAATGACCTTTTCCTCCTTTCCAAACTCACTCTTACAAGAAAATGATCATTGTTGGTTGCCCTACAAGCCTAATCGTTTGAATTGATGATCAATGATTGCACTTTTAAAGAAAATATCTAGTATAAAATTTAAACATCAAACCATCTATAAAAAATCAAAAGAAAATCAAAGAAAACACATATTACATATCATATACTATTCCACAATAGATATTACAAATAATTATATTATATTATTATCTTTGTTATTTTTAACATTGTTAAATAATTAACTTGATTTGACTAAAAGCTGAGGTTTTATACTTCAATTCTTTTACAACACATACTTAAATGTTCCTCTTAGTGCCTTGTTATGCATAGGGATGTGTATTATAGACTAATATCATGATAGAAAGATGAAACCCTTAAACATAATGGTGTTCCTAAACTAGACCATATGTGTACTTTAATCCCAAACAATTTTGAAATTACTAACTAGAATTGTTATAGCATTACAAGTGTAGGTAAAGTTTTATATTCTTATATCTAGGTGTTGATAAAAATAAAAAAAGCCCTTTAACATTAATGACTCTAACTCAATAGAAGAGCTAAGCATTTTTATAGCCTTTTTCCATTTATCTTTCAAAAAAATAAATAATCAAAGGTTTGATTAGTGTCAATTATTTTATCATTGATTAGATAATTGAATTAATAGTAAAAACATTATGCTTTCTTTCTCTACACTTTTATGAAACGTATAAATATTTGATTTTCTTAATTCTTTCCTATTTGAAACTATGCACATCTTTTTTTAAAACTTAAATATTATGTGCATTGATTATATTTCCTCATTCACTAACCAAACATTAAGGTGTATGTGATTGCAAGCTTAGGATTAGTACTTAGAATGCTTAGTAGGCTAAATATTGTTAGCATAGTATTACATTGGTTAGCGCAGGTAGCTGTCTAACAGTTAAGCTATTTCTAACTGTTTCATCTCCAAACTTCTTATGCACGCATGTATAAATGCATTTGCATAGTTTTGAATAAATCGTCAAGTTTTCTTCACATCATTCCTTTCTTAATTTGGTATCAGAGTGTTCTTCTTTCTTGTGCATGTGCGGTTTCATTGGTCTAGCATTATGAGTGGCCGTTAGTGTCTTTAAGCAGTCAAATTTTCGCAGATACTCCACCGCCTATGATCTCTATTCGTTAAGCGTTAATCTGCAGTGCGAGTTGAATGATGGCACCACATCTGCTCAATAGGAGGTCCACCTTTTGGCGCAAATACAGTTCCAAGTTCAAACCCCTGCAAAAGGCGTGCTCTGTAGATGTGTGAAGATCTTTAGTTGCTGTAAGTGTATATTCATTGGTGAAGATCAATAGTCTCAAAGAGGATTAGCTTTTTGTAAGTTTGTGTGCAGAATTGCATCTTTTCTTTTTGTGAGTATATCCATTGTTTTTTTGGTGAAATTCAAACGTACCGGATGATGCTAGCAGTACTGAGCCCAGAATATAGTTCGTGATAGTACTGGTTTCTATTTTTCCCTCTTGGATGCTCTTCAGCAGAGTGCTCTATGCTCCAGGTTTGACATATACTATTTCTTCCTCTACAGTTGCTTTTGCTACCTCTACAGTCGATTTCACTGTTCTCTGGCATTATCGGTTTAGGCACCTTTCGGCTGGCTGCCGCTATCAACTAAGTTCGAAGGAGATGGTACGTGGACTTCATTATCTTTCTCCTTCTTTGCCTCTCTGTTCTGGATGTCTTGCAGGAAAAAAAACATCGGGATCCGCTCAAGTCCAGTTCATTTCATGCTAAGGACCGTCTTGAGGTTGTCCATACTGATCTCTGTGGACCTCTGCCTGCTTCCTTTCAGGGCTGTAGGAATTTTCAATTGTTTGTGGATGATTTCTCTCGCAAGACTTGGGTGTACTTTCTTTGGTAGAAGAGTGAAGCATTTTCCCGCTTCCAAGAATTCTATCAGCAAGTTATCCATGACACCAGCAAGCCTCTTCTTCTTCTTTGCTCAGATTGAGGGGGAGAATTCACATCTCAAGATTTCTTGGACTTCTTGAAGAATCATGGCATCAAACAACATTTGACTCCTCCCTATACACCCAAGCAGAATGGAATTACAGAGCGTCACAATAGGACTGTCATGGAGATGGCTCGATGTATGATTTCCTCAGCACAATTGGAGGATCGTTTTTGGGAAGAAGCAGTTCAGACAGCTGTGTATCCTCTTAATAGGGCTCCTATAAAGGTACTAAAAGATAAGACACCCGAGGAGGTATGGAGCGGTTACAAACCTTCAATTTCTTATCTTCAAGTGTTTGGTTGTACTGCATGCCCTAACTACTAGGAGAAAGAAGATTGATTCCAAGATGCTCTAGTGCATCTTTTGGGCTATATACTCACTTCCCTGAAAGCCCATCAGTTCTCATGGATCCTCGAGACACATTAGGACTATGTGACTTCCAAAGCTCACTGCCTCTCATGGATCCTTCCAGACACATAAGGTCTATGTGGACTTCCAAAGCCCACCCCTGGATCCCCAAGAAACATAAGGTCTATGAGTGACATGGTGTGTGATGCTCGTCATCCTTTGACTTCATGGCACAAAAGGAAGAAACAACCGCCTCTCATAAATTTCTCTTACAATCAAATAATGAAAATGAATATTCATCTCCAAAAGCTTATGAGCTACAAGGAGAGTTGTTTTTTATCTTGGTTCATTGGAACATCAATCCTCGCAATAGTGACAACAGCCACAACATTAGTGTTTGAAATGGGTTCAAACCACCATCAGAGATTCTCATCTAGATTCTCTTCCAGATCTTTCTTCAAGAGTCAAAACAAGAAGATAGGCAAGAAATATGGTAAATCTAGCTCTGATGAGTTTAGTTGTTGATAACATTGAACCCAATACTATTTGAGAGGCCCTGTGTCAACCATAATGGAATAAGGCAATAGATGTTGAGTATGATTCTTTGATGAAGAATCAAACATGGGAACTTGTTGATCTGCCACCAGGAAAGAAGGCCATAGGCTACAACTGGATTTTCAAGACAAAATACAAGGAAGATGGATCCATCAACAAGCATAAAGCACACCTTGTTGCTAAAGTCTATGCTCAACAAGAAGGTATTGATTATGAAGAAACCTTTTTCCCACCACAAAATCACATCACAGAGTTGTTTGTGCATTGGAAGCACATAAAGGTTGGAAGCTTCATTAGATGGATGTCAAGAGTGCTTTTTTAATGGAGATCTCAAAAAAGAAGTGTACATGACTCAACCTGAAGGATTTCTTGATGAACACCATCCTGAAAAGGTATGTCATCTCATTGAGTCTTTTTATGGACTTAAACAGGCTCCTAGGGCATGGTACATTAAAATAGATGGCCACCTTGTACAATATGGTTTCATTTTGTAACGCTTGGGAGATAAGCAAAAGCATTTTAAATTGTTCAATCCATTTCAAAAGTTTACTTTAAAAATTATGCCATTAATAAGAGTTTTCAAAATAAACTCAATGTAAAAGAATTAAAACAAATTGCATTTTCTGTATATAAAATATAACATTTGCATTTCATTATGATTATGCACATGGCCAAGTATATCAATGCATTTTTACATATATTCACCCATACTCAAAAGAGATCAATAAACCAATAAATATTCACATTTGTGTGAGACCAATAGCTTCAATCAATACATTTGTATCAATGTTACATCAAAATCTTAATAACACATCTATTTCAATGTTGCAGTAACAAATGCCAAATACATTTACATTTACAATGGGCTTCACAAGCCATTCCAGTAGGATACTCAAGTACATAAATAGTAAAATAAAAACTCTGATCCTCCAACCGTGACACCATCGGTCTTCTTGCGAGCTGGGGCCAAAGTGTGATTCAGGCGCCTTTTCCGCCCAACCACGAAGTACATGACTTCCCCGGGTTCCTTCCTAACTTGAAGGAATCCCCGACCCTGCATAAGGAGCCTAGCAACCTGACACAATAAAACAGGAGGGAACTCTCGATGCATGCCTGGTGCCTATATGCATTTCTAATATGAGAAAACATATTTCTTGCAACAGGAGGTGGCAGAGACTAAAATACATATATTTCTAGGCTTTTAAAACAAATCCATCTATTTCAATGGTACAAGTGCTTGGCCAAGCATAAAATTAAAAAAAAACAAGTGGTAGTTTCAGAAAAGGTGAAACTACCGTCTCTGTGGACCCACCTTCGGCATCCTGTCCCGGAAGTTACCAGAATACAGTAAAAAGTGTAAAAATAGAAAATTATGCATTTTTCCTTACATGCTTCATACATTTCATTGATTCAAAAAGGAATTTTTCATATTCCCATATTCATAATATGTTTATCAAACTGGTTTCTCTTCACATTTGCAATGAGAATTCATCTATCTTTAAAGTGTAAAAGAGAGAGTTTTCAAGTATTTCATGAGTTCAATCTCTAAATGTTTAACCCAAATAAATAGATTTAAAGTTTCAGAATTTAAGTAAAATATGTTCTCTTTCTCAGCAAAATCACAAAAGTCAACATGTATTCCTCTATTTGATAAAGATTTGTTTTCAGTTCATTAAAATCTGCTCTTTTCTCAGCATAATTTCTTCTGTTTAGTAAAGAAATCTGTTCTCACTCCAAGCTACTCTCTTGAATGTTCTTTGCTCAAGTTTGGTTTTTAAATGTAAAGAATTGTATGTATATCATGGTACTTTTCAGTGTATTATCACAAGCAAAAGTAATAATTTTCTGTTTAAAAACAGTGTTCTCAGATTTTTGTATATTTCTATATCTTCAAGATTCAAGCTGATTTGAAAGTAAAATTCCCAATTTGCTACAAGTTTCTGGTTAAAATAATATGCAGAAACAGGATAATTCTTTCAGAAAAACAGAGGTTGCATATTTGTATCTATGTTTTCTAGTGTATGCTAATATTCAGAAATCTACATCTGTATGCAACATAAGAATATGTGACCAAAAGAAAATCACCAATTTTGCATGATTCCAAGAACTACATTTCCATAGTTTCAGCTTCAGGGATACTGAAATGTTTATATATATATTTGTCTGAAATATATCATGTTCTGCAGATGGTTATATCTGTATAAATTCACACATATATATATTTACACAGCTCTGTGTGTGTATATATATATATATATATGAAATTGTATATATACTTATCTTTCCATGTAAATCTACCGCACAGAATACATAACATGCTATTGAAAAATGAATTCGAAGTTTGAAACATAAAATAAAGACACAGAAGTGTCTGGAGGCCATGCCTTTACCAAAGGGGAGGGCGTGGGCTGTGAGGAGGCCGTGCCCTCTCCACAGGCCGCGACCTGTGGAGGGCGCGAGCCTCCCCACAGCCCCGTCCCTTCCCTTGGGACGGGGTTGGGGATTAATCCCCACAGAAAATCTAATGCCAGTAACAAGTATTCGCCCAGCTAAAACCTGAATATGGATTCATTCAAAGAATTCCGAAATAGGAAGAGATATATATACGAGATTTATATATATATATATATATATATATATATATATATATATATATATATATATATATATATATTTCCATATGTTATCTTTTCTCTCACAATTTTCTGTACAAAAGAATAGCAAATGAGGGCAGTTTCATGAAATGCAGATTGCAAAAGAATATAACCCTGTTCTGGAAGAAAGAAATTGGGCATTTTCTCAACAATGTAAACAAATGAAGAGAAGGTTTTTCCCAGATTTAAAAATAAAACTTGAAGACATTTTCTCAGGCATTTGTAATCATTTTCATAAAATCTTGCATACAAATTCTCCAATTTCATACTAAAATTCAAATTGGTTTAAAAGAAAAGAATGGAAAAACCTGGCAAATTACTCCAGTTGCAGATGTCCAGAATTTCATTCAGTCTGCTTCTCCCTGAGCAGGTTCTTTTTCTGAATAATGCTTCTATTCTCTCCACCTTAAAGCCTTATTCCCTTCTTCCGAGAGTCATGCAGACCCTTTCAAATTGATAGATGGATAATTTTCTTGGCAGATATTTACATGCAAAAATAAGGAGATAGCCACTTGCCGAGAACATTGTTGGTTTTAAGAAGAATTTCCAGAACCCAATTTTCTCGGGACTATCTTTTCTATTTAATATTAGTTTCCTCTCCCTTATCTTGGACTTTGAATTAAAACATATGCAAATAAAAATACTTCCATTTTATTTCAATTTCATAAATAAATAAAATTTAATAAAAAGATTTTCAATTATTTGCACAGAAAGTGGGATAGATAATTCAATAAATATTTACTTCATAAACACATATTTATTTGGCTTGTTAATTAAGATAGATTTAATAAAAAAAATCATAATCCTTTTAAAACTTCAATTAATAATTAATTTATATTTATGTTATTATTCTTATTATTTATTTATTCAAACCATTTATTACCTATTTGTAAGTAATTCAAAACAATCAAATTGAAACAGTCATTGCCTAAATGCAACTATATGATTTTTAGGTGTTGTGTGTGTGACCGAGAGTTCTTCCTCTTTTACCCTATCGGGAAGCTAGCCTTCTTTCCTCAATCACACTCTTGGTCTTCGACCACCTGCAACTCAAGTGCACTCAGGCGTGCAACAACGAAATTGTATTAGTAACCGATATAGAGATATAAATCAAAGCAATAATTAAATCAATACTTCTATTTTGTTCTATCTTGCATATTTTAAAATAAAATGCGTTCACAATTTCAAAAGTAAATATTTTTCACATTTCCACACACCAAAGCATTGTATTATATCATATTACTCTAACACACACCATCATTCATATAATAAATCCACATAAAGCCATGGACAAAACAACATCAAAGTCTGAGACGGATACATTTTTATCCCTCTGTGATCCTAATTTATATATTAAGAAGATAGTGAAAGGAAAGCTTATTGCGGAAATGCCTCCCAAATGAAAAATTCTTGAGAAAGAAGTGCAGAAAATTCTATAATTTGAGTTACAAATTATTAAGATGCACATTAACAGAACAATAGAGTAAACCAATTAGACAACACACATAGAATTGAACACTAGTTTTATGTGGGAAAACCCTTACAAGAGAAAAACCCACACACCAAGTAAAGCCACTTTGTATTACAATAAATAGATTACATACAAAGTTATAGAACTTCATTTCTAGGTGTTAATTCATAGCAACATACATTTCCCTAATCAACCTCATACATAAATTATGATTATAATTGTTCTCTCACACTGTTACAATGCTTGTATAGTATACAATGTAGAACATCACCAAATTGATCGAACCCACACTCATTGTAGAGAGTTACAATGTATATTCAACATCCACCCATGGTCGCTCCAACTCCAAGAAACCAACCGTTTAGTTTTTGTACACAAATCGTCATAGACATGTAGTTGTTACAACTGCATTAGGCCATTGAAGAGACTCCTTCCACTCTCTCTTTGATAACACCCAATTCCTTCACTGTCTATTCATTTTCCAAGCCAGTCATCAAATAACCATCAACAATCTCTAGCCAATTATCGCTTTCCATCCTGGCACCGGTCGAGTCCCACTTCAATGTCATTCATGAGTTACCAAGTCAACCTCATCGTCATATCAGGGAGACACCAATTCCTCTCCCTTCGACATAGGAAAGTCCCTTCAAAGAAGCTTATCGGCTTATCCCATGTGATCCCCACCTCCAACAACTTGTCTTTGTGGTCAATAAGTCAAAGGTTTCCAAAACTTCATAACCCCCAACTTGTGGTTCTAAAGTTCCAATCCTCTACAATCTCATGACTTTTCCATAGCTATCTCACCATCGAGGAGAATGAAGGATGAGTCCCTTCAATAAGGCGAAGACTCTCTTATTAGCTTCCCTTACATGCTCCATCGGGCCATCCAAGAGACTCAAGATAGAGTCCCTTTGATGAAGCCAAACCCTGCCGATGAAGACCAAAACAAGGCTTTAGGCTATCGAGGAGACCCTTTGAAATGTCTTGCCAACAAGAGTAAGTCCCATTGATGAAACATATAACCACCAATGAGAGATATCGAACCATCAATGGGACTATGGACTATGTCCCACCGAAAAGGTATTCTTAGACTGATCAAGGAGTAAACACTAACCTGAGGGGGATCATTTAGCTAGTAATTTGAGTCACATTTCCAACATGCTCCCACTTGACAAAGAACTTACTGGCTTCTCCAATACTCGAGATTACTAAACATCATAGGCCCTAAGGCCCATCAAACTAGCACACCACCTGTACTTCTCTATGCTCATAGGCTTTGTCAATGCATCAACGACATTCTCTAGAGTATCCACTTTTTCAATATTAACCTTTCCATCCACCATATCATGAGCAAAATGATACTAAACATTGATATGCTTCGTCCTGGCATGGAAAGTGGGATTTTTCACCAAGCAAATAGCAATTTGACTATCACAACAAATAGTAATCTACCCTGCATTAAACCCAACATCAGAACACAAACATCTAAACCAAATGGATTCTTTACAAGCATGTGTTTCTGCCATGTACTTTACCTCAGTAGTAGATATAGTAACTACAACCTGCCACTTGCTCATCCAACTAACTACACCACCGAATAACATGAAGATGTATACATTGGTGGATCTTTTTCTATCAACATTCCCTATCCAATCAAAATCCACATACCCACGAACGCTAAGAGATCTCTATGATCCAACTAAGTTTCCATGATAACAAAAAGCATACTCTGAAGTACCCTTCAAATACCTAAAAACTCTTTTCACAACATCCCAATGTGGCCTTCTTGGATTAGCCATAAACTGACTAAGTACTCCCACTACTTGGGAAATGTCTATCTTGGTACAGACCATTGCGTACATTAAAATTCCAACTACACTTGTATAAGGCACCCTGGTTATGTCCTCCATCTCAGTAGGATACTTTGGACAATCTTCAATGGATAGCTTCATTCCTTGCAACACTGAAACAACTAACTGCTTCAAATTTATCATACTAAATCTCTTAAGGATAGAATTAATATACTTTCTTTGGCTGAGCCAAAGATTTCTACTTCCCCTATCCCTTTTGATTTCCATACCCAAAATATACCTTGTTGCACCTAAATCTTTCATTTCAAACTATGTTGACAAATGAGATTTTAAATCAAAAATCATACCCTAGCTATTCCCAAAGAATAGCATACCATCCACATACAAGGAAATAATAAGTAAACAATCATTTTTAAGTTTTGTAGTACACACAATGATCTAATTTTGACCTCACAAATCCCAATTTGACAATTCACAAAAGTGTCTAACATTTGGTACCACATTCTAGGTGATTGCTTTAAACCATATAGAGATTTCTTTAACTTTCAAACTAGACTTTCTTTACCTTTTTCAATGAAGTTCTCAGGTAGGGACATATAAATTTCTTCTTCCAAATCTCCATGAAAATTTTTTGTCTTCACATCCATCTTCTCAATCTCTAAGTCATATGCAATTGCAAGTGACAATAGAAATTTGATAGATGTCAACTTAGCTATAAGAGAAAATATTTCTCCATAATCAATTTCTTCCACTTGGGAATAACCTTTTGCAACCAACCTAGCTTTATACTTCTCAACACTGCTATCTAGACCAATTTTCTTCTTGAATAACCATTTATAACTAATAGGCTTTCGACCCTCAGGAAAAGGTACCAAATTCCAGGTTTCATTCTTTTTCAAAGATGCCATTTCCTCATTCATGGCTTCCAACTAGGAATCTAAGTCAGACATATTAATAGCCTCCTTTATAGTCCTAAGCTCATTAGTGCTAGTAATCAAATCATAGGCACAACTCAAATCCAACATGGAAAATCCATACCTATCAAGTTGTGGCTTCTCATGTGTAGACCTCCTCATAGGTTGAGGCTGAGGTTGTCATTCTTCTTCTTGTTAAAAACTCTCAAATTTGCTAGAGCTCTCCTTAGTTTTAGGTACACTTTGAATTTGTAGTTCCCCTTTATCTGGTATTAGAGGAATTTTAGCTACATTATTCTTCTTTTATTTTTCTTCTATCTCTAACTGCAGATCAATTGTAGAAGGTTTCAACTCACAAAATATTACACTTATACTATACAAAAACTTCTCAGTAACGAGATTCTAAAGCTTGTATCCTTTCACACCAATGCCATAGCCAATGGAGATACATTTGACAACCTTGTTCTCCATTTTAGATGTTTTCCCATTCGACACATATGCATATGCCTCATAGCCAATGACACAAATGTCTTAGAGAGGGATTCTTACCAAACTAAGCTTCCAAAGGTGTTTTGTCAACAAGAGTTGAACTAGGTGAATGATTGATCAAATATAATGTTGTATCCATAGCCTTAGCCCAAAAAATTTTCTCTAGACCAATGCTGCTCAACATACTTCTCACTCTTTTCATTAGTGTCCTATTCAACCTTTCAACAACTCCATTCTATTGTGGAGTGTAAGGCATAGTTTATGTATTTTAATTCCATGGTCTTTACAATACCTTTTGAAATATGCAGAACAGAATTCACCACCATTATCTATCATTAAGCATTTAATTTTCCTTCTAGTTTGGTTTTCTACCAAGTTTTTAAACTCTTTAAACCGACTGAACACTTTTGATTTACTTTTAATAAAATACACAAATTCCCTTTTCAAATAATCATCAATAACAGAAACATAATATTTAGAATTCCATAATGAAGGAACATTCACTGGACCAAATACATCAGAATGAACATAATCTAGTATAGTAGAATACTTATGAGGACTCAAATAAAAAGAAACACAGTGTTGCTTTCCATAAATGTAATGTTCACAAAAATAAAACTCAAGGTTACAATCAACAAGCCCTTCTACCAAGTTTTTAGTTTTGAAGGCTTCTAAGCCCTTTTCTCCTATGTGACAAAATCTATGATTCCATAGCATGGTTTTCTCTGCTAGGATTTTCACCTCCAAAGAGATTGCACTAGAGGAACATTTTTCTCCTTCCCTACACAAGCCGCTTTATCTAACTTTATAGAGATATTATTACATTGAACAACATGTGCATCCGTCTTGTACATATTTCCTATGCATGAAAACTTAGCCAACAACATTGAACCTCTAGTCATTTTGTAGCTTCCACTTGAGAAAGAAACTTGCACACCAACATCATTAAGCTAATAGAAAGTAGATTATGATCTAGATATAGTATGTCCATTAGGCCATCAATTCCTTTGATTCTTCCATCAGGAAATTGGATTCTGACTCTTCCATGGCCAACAATTTCAAGAGATGAATCACTTGTCAAGTACACCATTTCACCAACATAATTTTCATACTTTGTGAACCAAACTTTGTGAGATTTCATGTGAAAAGATGCTCTTGAGTAAATCAGCTAGACATCATCTGATGCCTGATTCACCAAGGCTACAATGAAGGCATTTGCATCACTCTGAGAAGAATCATTGTTAGAATTCTTCTTCTTCTTCTTCTTCTTCTTCTCATCTTTACAATCCTTCTAGATATGACCAGTCTACCCACAATTCCAACATTTTACATTGGACTTCTTTCCTAGAGTTTTTGATCTCCTTTCAGATTTGGATTTAGACTTCTTGTATTTTCTTCTTGCCTCTCTCCTTTGATCTACCTTGAATAACAAGGGACTCCTTGGCCATCTTAGAATATTTTCTCGACATTTCTTCTGATAGCATCAAAGCAACCACAACTTTTTTCTTGAAAGTGGTTGTTGTACTTCCAATAGCCATCACTAGTTGATCCCATGTGTTAGGTAAGGAACATAACATAAGCATATAATGATCCTCCTCCTCTATCTTCACATCTATAGAGCCCAACTGAGCAACAATCATGTTAAATAAATTTAGATGGTCTGCTACAGATGCACCTTCCTCCATCTTCAAGGAATATAACTTCTTCCTCAGGAATAGCTTATTTACCAAAGACTTTCCATGATATATGTCACCTAGCTTCTTCCATAACGAAGATGCAATCTTCTCCTCATGGGCGTTTAGGAGAACAAAGTCTACCAAACAAAGTCTTATCATCCCTTTAGCTTTTCTCTTTGCAAGATCCCAATCTTCTTGCTTCATGCCCGAGGGTTTAGTTTGAGACACAAGAATTCAAAGATTCTATCCACCAATAGCTCTTTCATTTTGACTTTCCACAACTCAAAATTTCCACCATTGAACTTTTCAATTTCTACTCTTCCTGACATGATTTCCATCTCAATCAATAATCAAGATAATCAGTTTTCTTTGCAAGACTCCCATTGAACAAAATTAGCACAAAAAACAACCCTACCCATAAGAATAACACAACTGGCCAAGCTTTGATACCACTTGTAAGGAAAGTTCAGTGCAAAAATGCCTTCCAAATGCAAAATTATCAGGAAAGAAGCACAAAAAGTTCTTTAATTTGAGTTACAGATTATTAAGATGCACATTAACAAAACAACAAAGTAAACCAATTAGACAATTGAACAAAAGTTTTACATGGGAAAACCCTTACGAGAGAAAAACCCACACACCAAGTAAAGCCACTTTGTATTATAGTAAATAGATTGCATACAAAGTTATAGAACTTCACTTCCAGGTGCTAATTCATAGCAGCATACATTTCCTTGATCAACCTCATACATAAATTCCAATTACAGTTGTTCTCTCACACTATTACCATGCTCATATAGCATTAAATATAGAACATCACAAAATTGATTGAACCCATACTCATTGTAGAGAGTTATAATGTATATTTGGCATCCAGCCATGGTTGCTCCAACTCTAGGAAACCAACCATTCAGTTTGTGTACACAAACCGTCATAGAAGTGTAACTATTACAACTACATCCTGTCATCAAAGAGACTCCTTCCATTGTCTCCTTAATAACACCTAATTCCTTCGATGTATATTCATTTTCCAATTCATTCATCAAATAATCATCAACAGTCTCTAGCTAATTATAGCTTTCCATCCTGGCACCGGTCAG
>VDFB02095213.1:0-13780 GCA_007258455.2 Sequoia sempervirens | reverse complement strand
ATTATATTGATAATGGTTCTTGGAAAAGGTTGCATGTGATTAACCCTAGTTTGGAGGTTCTTTTTAAAGCCTTATCTGCAGTGCATATCCCTTCCCTTTCCTCGGTTGATAAGGTGGTGTGGCAGTTTTCGTCTAATGGCAAATTTTCAGTTTCATCTGCCTTTGCTTTCCAATGTGCTTTTATTGGTCCTATCTTGTTTTGGGCCTCTCTTTAGTTCCCTAAGCTGATCCCTAAAGTGAATTTCTTATTTTGGTTATTTTTCCAAAACAAGGTGCTTACTATTGATAATCTTGTGAAAAAGGGGTTTTATGATGCCTAACAGATGTTTCCTTTGTGAAGAAGTTGTAGAGGATGTGTTTCATCTTTTGATTGGCTACGGGTTTATGGGGGATGTTTGGGCCCATATTCTCTCTCTCCATAAGTTGAGCTAGGTTTTCCCTTCTTCTATTAGGGATTTGTGGTCACAATGATTGGGTTCATCTTCTAATCCTACTCTGGACTTCCTTTGGTCTCTTACTCTTCCTCATTTTTCATGGGGAATTTGGTTGGAAATAAATAACAAAATCTTTAGGGATAATGCCCTTTCCTCCATCAGGGTTCCTTATAAGATTTGTGTTGCTATCAAAGATAATTTCTTGTCTAAGGTGTCCTTTCAAAATAGGCCTAAGATTGTTGTGTCTCCTTGTGATGCTCGTATCTCCCTAAATTGGAACCTTCCTTGTGATATTTCTCTTCCTATGAAGAGAGGTAAGGATTCTAGGATTGATGTTGCTTGGAAAGCTCCTCCTATTGGTTGGGTGAAAGTCAATTATGTTGGAGTTGTGAAAGGGAATGCAAGACCTATTGGTTGTGGGGGAGTGTCGTGTGACTCTAATGGTAGGTTTGTTTCCGCGGTGGCTCTCTCTTTGGGAACCTAGACAAACCACTTTGCAGAAGCTTTTGCCGCCTATCATGGTTTGAAGTTGGCTCAATCTAAAGGTTTTAGCAAGGTTTGCATTGAGGGTGATTCTTTAAATATTATTAATAACCTTCAGAAGCCTACCCTTCCTTCATGGTTCGTTAAACCTATTATCCTTGATGCTCTGTCCATTTTGAATTCCTTTGAATAATGTTTTATTTCCCATATTTATAGGGAGGGAAATTGCCTTGCCGATAAATTTGCTAACTATGGAGTTAATGATTATTTGGTATGGGATGGGAATGACCCCCTCCCCATTGAAGTCCTTTCAATTTTAAATCATGATATTCAATCAGGTTGAGGAAGGGGTTCTCGTTATTATTTGGTTTAGTCACATGATTTTAATTGTGTGGTATATCAAATCCATGATGTGTGATCCTTTAAGTGGCTTTTCCTTGCAGTTTAATCATGCAGCAGAGGTCCGTAAGGATTTGCATTCAAGATTAATTATTTCCTCCTATCACTTTGGTTATCCCACATGGATTTCGAGTGTTTGTAAAGCTTTCATTCTCTCCAAGTTTCTTTTATTTCTCTGCAAATTCTTGAAACTGTTGTGGTTTCTCTATGTTGTTGCCATGGGTGGTGAAAGGAATCAAGTTAAATTGATCTCTTGTGACTCTATAAAGAGTAATAAGAAGGTTTGGGATCTTATCTTATGCAAGTTGTGGGTGTGACTCCCTATATGGTACATCTTCATGGGTTTGACTCTAAGGCATCACAAGCCTTTGTAAAAGGATGGAAAAGCAAAGTCTTGTAGATATTTGGGTTGGAATTCAATATCACAAAAGAATTCATTGCCAATATCACAGGTTTGGCTATTGAGGGGAGGAAAGTCTATAGGGATAAGAAGGAGTCGAGTGTTGTTATGGATATTTTCTTCAAGGATGATGAAAGGAGTCAATTGGTGAGGGAGAAATGTGGTGGTTATACTCATAGCTCCATCAAGGAAATCTAGGCTAATGTGGCCGAAGAAATAATGAGGTATTTTACTCTTGAAGACTGCTTTTTAGTTCTTTTTTATTACCATTTTGTCTTGTTGAACCATTTTAGGCATAGGAAAAGGGTTTCTTTCCCCTTTTATCTTCTTGCTTCTCTGGAAAATAGGATTTGTGATCACAAAAGAAACCCCAAGAACCCTATATTACATGAGGGATTAATCCTCCTTATAATGGATTATGCTAAGTCTTATACCATCCCTAAAAAACCTAAGATTATTTCTAAAGGCCACCATTAGAAAGTTGACCCAGAATATGAAACTAGGTTTGAAATTGGGTCTGGATCTAAGCAATATGCCCCTGGTTTGAAAGCCTCCTTAGAGGTTTATTCGTAGCCTCTTGATTTTGTGGAGGGTAAGCAGAAAACGAAGCTAAAATCTTCTAAGTCTTTGAAGCCTAAGGATTTATGTTATGGGTAGTGATGAGGTGGAGGGTTCTGAACACTCCACCGATACCCAAAAGGGTAATCTTGGCAAGCCTCCAGTGGGTAAGCAATTGAATTTTAGGAGTGGTGTTCTTTCCTCAAGTAATAAGAAAGTAGTGGAGTCTAATGTGGGGGATAAGGATGTGGACTCCCCTATGTAGGGGAGAAAGAGGAAGTTGTGCTTGAAGGAGGGTAATTCTCAGAAGAAGGTTAAGGGGAAAGTGAGCTTGATCCAAGAGGATACGGTTAGTTCTAACTATGTTCCTAATGATGAGACTTTGTAGGGTGAGGCTAGTCTAGAGAATGAGAAGGTGCAGAAGCAAGGTGTGAATGTGGTTGTTGAAATTGAGAGGTCTATGCGCAAAATCAAGGTTCCTAAGGATGGTAATAAAGGGAAGGAGGTCTACTTGAATGAGGATACTAAAGTTTCTTTAGAGGAGGTGGTTGTTGATAGGGATTTTTTTAATTATAATAGGGAGGACCTGCCTAATGTGCTTGGTTTAGTGAAAGGCGACTCTTTAATCTTTTTCAAGTCGTTTAAATGGGATTTTAATGAATTGAACCTTACTAGCGTAAAGGTTTGATCTCTGATAAATAATGTTGGGGTGTCCTCTTCCTCTAAGGAGCCTTATATCCAGGACCAAGTTAATTAGTTGGTGGATGCTCTAAAAATTGTTACTAATGAAAAGTTGAAGATGAAAAAAGACTTTGAATTTAGAATTGTGGTCAGCAGAAGAAAAATGGGAAAAGATCCTACCAGAATTTGGAAAAGGTAGTTAATGTTAGTAAGACCACAATAGTAATGTATAATAAAAGGATTGAAGGATTTCAATTTCTAAATGAAAGCTAAAATGAGGATGGGGTTTTAATGCAGTTTGAAACAAGCTACGAGGTGGTATGGTGGATGTCTAAGAATATACTCAAAATGATGGGAAATAATGAGAAGAGGATCCTTACACAATTGGTAAACAAGACCAAAACAATATTGGGATCCTTTCCAGGGAGGTGTATGAGGGATATGGATATGCATCAAAGGTCATTGCTAGTGATTTGGAAGGTAGGTATTTTTGGAAGAATCTATAGTTGTTTATTGTTTTCATCCCACTTTTTGGCTTGTTGTTAGCTTGTTTTTTTCTTATGGTTGGTTGATTTTTCTGGTTTTGTTTCTATTTTAAGCAACAACTCTTTTTTTAAATGGTTTCAGGGTCCCTTCAAAACCCACTTTACCTATAATCAAAAACAAGAGTACACAATTAGCCAATATACATGGAACAAAGATTAAAAAAAAAAATGTGTATTGAAATAGAGATTCTATAAAAGTATTTTATATTTATATTCTCTATAGAAGCATTCCAATTACATTATATAGATCACATATTAAAATCATAACATTTCATCATTCATTTTTCCATAATTAGTCTTAGTGAAACCTGTATCAACAACTTATCTATAAGGATTCACATTGCATGTTTATACAATTCTATTTTATGATCCATAACATCAAAGATGATATTATATTCAATTGATAGAAACCTTGAAATATTCTTGTTGGCCTGACATGTTTCCTCACAATTATTATTGATCAACTCTTGTCGATACAATTCAAGTTCCAATACCACATTCTTATCACTCAACTTGTTATTCAATTCACAATTTCTCTTATCCATTTACTTATGAGCAACTTCAAGCTCTCATTTTCTGCTTCACACACTTGAAACTTCTTAGACTTGAACATTCCTATCACTCAAATTTTTATTCAATTACAATTCCTATTTGAACATGCATGACTTCAAGTGTTAGTTGAGCTTGCATTGATTCCATTATTTTAATGTTCACTTTGTCTATGCTAAAAGCCCCCTATTTGGCTACCTCCCTTGTAGGTTTTCTCTTCACCTCAAAGGTAGAATTTTCAAATTTTTTAACATCACCATCAGGACACATTTTAAAGAAAAGTCCACTTATCCATTGGAATCTAGAACTTTCACGAATTAATCTTCTTTTCTGTTTAGGATTAAAATGATTTGGACACTTCCTTGTTACAAGATAATTTCTGAATCCATTAACCACGAAGGATGGTGATATTGCAAACAAGTTCTCATCTACTCAAATGTGTCATCGGTTCTTGATCACCTTATAAAATTATGAAAGGGAAATCAACAACAATATTATCCTTACCCAGGAACAATCTATAATAATTACATCAAATTCTTTCAAAGCCGTATCTTATAATTAGGTCTACGCTACAACTTTATTCATCGCATATTTACGCGGAGGCTTGTAGTGCAGTGAATGAATATCTTATGACTTGATAATATAGTGCCTAAATTTATTAATTGCATATATTCTTTGCTAGAACTCTTTTTGTTGTGTAATTCCTTTCAGCAGGATTCAAATTTTTACTAATATAGTAGATAACATGCATAACTTCATTCTCATCTTTCTATCCCAAGACTGCACCAATAGAAAATTTTGACGCATCGACATGTATATAAAATGGAACTCCCCAAACATGTTCTTTGATAATTGGAGAATTAGTTAAAGAATGTTTAATTGTTTCAAAATATTTTTGACAATCACTTGTCCATAAAAACTCCACATCTTTCTTGAGCAATGTGAACAAAGGTTCAATTTTTTTACTAAACCCTTCAATGAATCTTCTGTAGTAACCAACATGCCCAAGAAAACTACAAACTTCAGTTTTAATTTTAGGGATCTCAATCCTTTGAATGATTTCTACTTTCTTGGGATCAACTTTTATTCCTTGTTTTGAAATGTGATGTCCTAGAACAATCCCTTCTATCATCATGAGGGAACTCTTTTCATGATTCAAAGATAACCTAAGATACTTACATCTTTGCAAAAACTTATTCAAACTTTCAAGTGCTTCTTCAAATGTTTGTGCATGGATTGTAAAATCATCCATATATACTTCTACACATGAGGTAGTTAAATCAGTAAAAATGACCAGGACAACTCTTTGAAAAGTGGTTGGTGCATTACACAATCCAAATGGTAGAACTGTATAAGCATATGTTCCCCATGGAAATGTAAAGGTAGTCTTATCCTGTTCTTCAGGAGCCACTTGGATCTGATTATAACCACTAAATCCATCTAGGAAAGAGAAATAACTACTACCAGCTAGGCTATCAAGTACTTGATCAATAAATGGCAAAGGAAAATGATCCTTTTTTAGTGGCTTTGTTTAATTCTATGTAATCCACACATACATGCCATTTTTCATTTTCTTGGGAACAATAACCAATGGGGAAACCCATTGACTATTAGATAAATGATAAATAAACCCCACATTCAATAGTTCTTCTAGCTCTTGTATTACAATATCTCGAAGAATAGGATTGATCCTTCTTTGACCCTTCCTTACTGGTTTAACATATTCGGTATATATATGATGAGTACAAATAGAAGGGTGAATTCCTCTCATGTCTTTATATTCCCAAGCAAATGCTTCAGTATGATTTTCCAAGATTTACTTCAATTCCTCTTCTTGTGAAGAGGATAAGGACAAATTAATGAAAAGAGGTTTGTCCCCTGCTATTATAATTTCTTTAGCTTTATTCTTAGAATCAAGTGGATCCCCAACAAGTGTGTTTAGGGGACATATGTGTGAACTTTGGTGATGTAACATCCCCTGACAATCCTTCTTTTTTTCTTGACTGTTCTTTTCAGAATTAAGATCTTATTCTTCATATTCCTCGAAATGTTCTACCAAAGTAACCATGGCCAATTCTACAATGCCATGTCCTTTTGACTCTATATCCTCATCAACCCAAAGTTGAGTATTAGGCTGAAATGATGGTTGGGATAGAGGAAAAAGTGACAACTCCTTCTGTTTCTGACCATTAGAAATGATCATACTTCTTGATCTACAACCTACCAATGCTGTTGCAGTAGCCAACCATGGTCTACCTAAGATAATTGGATAACCAAAATTCTTCTTTCTAGCTTTAAGAACTAGAAAGTCAACTGGATAATCCCATGTATCAATAGTAACCATGATGTCTTCAAGAACACCTTCAGGTTTGGCAGAAGAATGATCTACCAACTGTAAAATAGTTGTTGTGGGTTGAACACTTGTCATACCCAATAGTTCAACAGTGTCTAATGTGATAACATTGATAGCTGCTCCCAAATCAATTAGCACATTGGTTATCTCAATTCCTCCAATACTCAAAGTTATCACAGGACTACCAGGATCATTACACTTTTGAGGTAGTAATCTTCTTGACAAAACATTAGTGAGTTTGGTCCCAATCTGTATTGTAGGAGGTAATTTCTTCTTCCTACCTAGTGTTTTCATACAAAGAGACTTAACCAACTGATTTATTTTTGGAATGTCTTTAATGGCCTATAATAATGGTATCTCAATATTAATATTTTTCAATTCATGGAGAAGTTGAGAGTCCGATACATTCATATGATTTGGTTGGGGAATGTTAGGAGCTGATTGTTCTATTTTCAAATGCTTAGGATAAGGTGCCTAATTAACCTTTTGTACATGATCAGAGTTATGGTTTTCCTTTGAATAATCTTTGTCTTTATCACCTTCCTGATCTTTAGCATTTGGCATAGATGGGACATTGCAGTTCCTTAACTGAATATCATTAGCATCTATCACATTCAAAGTAGGAGGATTTGAATTAGTACGATTGTTTTTTAGATTTAAGATAGGTTGTGCTAGAAATTGAGGTTGATTTACTTGCTCATTAGTAGTATTAGGACTAGTGACTAATGGAGGTGATTGTGCCCAAGGACACCTTGGCCCTTGAGTTTGCCACAATTGAAATTGTGTTTAATTTTGTTGCCACGATGGCTGGTTTGACTGCCACTATGGTTGATTTGATTGCCACTGTGATTGGTTCCATTGAGGATTCATCCATTCGGGCTGACCCAAAAATGTAGGTGGTGATTGTGCTTGATAAGGAGGAGTTCATTGGTTTGCATTTGGCCAAGGATTCTGATTCCAATTATCTCTAGGACCATATTACCCTTGATTAGCATTATATCCTATATTTTGAGATCTCTTCCCAACATAATTAAGTTCTTCCTCTACTACGAGTTGTTTCTTCAAATGATTCTTAATTCCAGGTAAGAGGCTACAAGAACTTGTTGCATGATGTTTCTAATAGATTTCATAGAGATCAATTTGATTTAATGGACACTCTCTCAAAAGATGTTTCCCTCTACATTTGGAACAATAAATGGATAAAGGCTCAGTAGTTTTCTTATCTCAGGTTGCATGTTGAGATGGAGTAAATCAGTTTTCAAATTTACAATTTCCTCCATTATTTGAGATACATCCAGAATGAGAACTTTGTTTCTTTGGGAGTTTCTAGTCCCTACTCTAGTCCTAAAGTAGTTTCTACATATCTCAATAATTTCTTCTAAAGAAAGCTTATTAATGTCTCCTTTCCCCTTAAGATTCAAAGAATTTTTAGACTCATCATCAATTCCTTTTAGAAAAAATGTTTTACTAATCTCATTATCCAACCCATTACCACACCTTTTATGCACAAAATTAAATCTATCAACATAATCTTCCAGACTTTCATCTTCCAATTGTTTCATTTGGAACAAATCCTCTTTCCTATCTCTTACTCAATAGTAATCTTGGTATTTATCCAAAAACTTAGTTTCCATTTCTTGCCAAGTTGAGATTGTCCCTGCACCTAAACCCATGAACCAACATAAGGCTAAATATTTCAAGGTAGAAGGAAATAATTTCAACTTTTGGTTATCAGTTGCATTGTTATAGGTCTAGCATAAAATATTAAACTCAAAGAGAAATTGGTTAGGGTCCTCAAAAGTTTTTCCCCTAAAGGGAGGTAAAAAAGAAGTTGAGATGTTTTTCATAGGAGGCTCATCACCCCGTCTGTTAAAATTAATAGGATAGGAAAAGGTCCTATTATTTGGTGGGGGATCATTTCCTAGTTGGTCACCCATTTCTTCTTGATAATGTTCATGATTCACTTCTTGATTTTCAATCTGATGTTGCTGAACTTATTGTTCTTGATCAAAATCAATGTTTCGTGGAAGAAACCTTCCTAGAGGATCTCTAGCTTGTCTCATCCACAATCTAAACTATCTTCCTTATCAACACTAAGGCTTCAAACTTAAATAGCCAGATCTTTTAGTTCCCCGACAACAACGCCAAAAATGACGGGAAGGGTCATTGATGTCACTTCTTGCATCATTCAATCTTTCAATTATTGAACCAGGTGTATCTTAGAGCTATATGCGATAAGGATGTCTCCACAAATTGGAGGGTTTTGCACTATAAACAATGAATTTTGATTTCGTCCAAAATCCTTTAGGAGCTATTAGGAGTGAAACTTAACAACTAATTTCTAACTTATATCTAAGGACTTAATTCTAACTTTATTCCTTAACTAATGCTTATTAGAACTCTAGTAACTTAGTTCAGACTTAGCCTAACTTAATTTTAATCTATTCATGGAAGAATTAAAATGCAACTAAATTCACACTTAATCTAAAATTCAGAATGCAAATTCTATTCTTATTTTACTTGAAAGTAAAGTCTTTTAATATTAACATAGAAAAAAGAAACACTAAATTCCATGAATGAATTCCAAATAAGCTTCAGTTTAATCTTCCCATCAGTGATATTATTATTTCTACCAAAACCATCATGCATTTGAAAATAGTTACTAAATCTAATTCTTATGAACAACATTCAAATCTAGAGTAAACGAATAAATGCTAATCTACAGTAAAACACAACAATCTATTTTAGAAACACTACGAACTAATCTAGCAAGTATGAATAGATGTAGTTACTAATAGTGATTAAACAAAAATCAAGATTATTATCTCTTCACTTGATACAAACTGAATAGAAATTGACTAGGTCAAAAGAACACAACATAAGATCACCTCCTTCGGTTGAGCGGGCCCTGCTCTTCCTTTGGTGGGACCTCTAACACTGAGATTCAAATTAACTTATTTGCATTCAAATTGTCCCAAATAGGGCAATAGAACCAAAGTGCATAGTACAGTCATTACAATATTAAGCAAAAAATGATCTAACTCAGAACTATTCCTAAAGATTGATATTTATAGGAATATCCCTTATTTGAATTCAAAATCATGGTGCTACCTGCCAAGATATAAAGTGACTAAAACTAAAAGCGAGCTGAAAATATCGAGAGGAAAATTCTGCCACCTAACGAGTGAAACAAGAAATTTTCCAATGGAAGCCAAGAGAAGTCAATCTAAAATTATGATGAATTAGTATCCAGCTGGAGCAATCAAGGGTGTGATTGATTCCACATTTGTTAAATAGAGAGTTTAACAAATCCACATCATGAAGTAAGCCTTTAATCACCTGAACGAAATCCTCAAAAATAGGATGCTAATGTGACAACACATATTTCAATTTGAATAATCATTCCATCATTAACATCATTAAAAGTGATACATCCAATACAAAATATTATTTCTAATATATTCCCTAATTAGTTAAATATAGAGAAAAACAAGCAAACTTAAAAGCATATATCTTACTGCCAACATTGTTAATTAATAGTATAATAAAGTTTTAGTGAGCACAAAATGAACATTTAAAGTATCATTTAAAACACTCATCACAGGTCTCCCAACAACTTGAGACTAGTGATCGCATTCCATTCTTGGGACAAAAATTGGAGCTTCTTTTCAAAAGTTAGAGGCCCTTGCTGAATGACTTGAGTATTCACCATGACATCATGAGCCAAGGTATCTACCATTTTACCCTTCTTCTGCATATGACCATCCTATGGACCATTCACAACTCGTTTCCTCTAGTAGTTCCTTAATTCATCTTGAAAAACCTGAAGGATGAGGGAAATGTTCTTCATGGTTTCTTTACTATAATTGGTGATGACCTTGAGGCATTGCATGGTTTTCTCTTGGTTCTAATGGATAGAAACAATCTTGGAGTAGTTGGTAAATTCTTTTTTTCTTCCTCAATACCAACAATGGAACACAAATCTTCCAGCTTCTTTTCCCACATTACCCACTTCCCAAACTACATGGCCAAAGAGGTAATCATGTCCCAGGCTTTTTCCACCTCCTAACCATGGGACCTCTTCTCAACAAAAAAAACCTTCCTTCCAAAAATTTGGATTCTTTCTTTAGCCATGATCAACTGGCCCAAGTAAAATCCACTTCATAATATCCTTTGATGTTAATAGTCTCTCGAGATTCATTGAATTTTTTACCTAGGGATCAACAGGGACACTAATCAATCTAGGGTTTAGTTCTCTGATTTACTCCCAATCACATGCACAAGTTGGGGAGAATTTTGATGGTTAGGGTTGGAAATAGGGCTTTGGGAACATTGATATAGTCATTTGATCATTAGAGTATGGAGAGTTGGCTCCGTGGGTGGGATTCCACAAATCATCATTATTTGAGTTATCAGACTCCCCCGACCTATAAGTAGAAATAGGCATGGGTTTTGAAAAAGGGGCACATTTGATGGGGTTGGGGGGTGTTCATTAATAGGGGCTTTACCCCAGGCCTCTGTGCTATGATGAATGGCAAGAGGGGTTTCATCTAGAGTAATAGATGGGTTGGGGTCCACAAAGGGATTGGTGGGTTCATGAATGGTCAGAGTGTTCTTACGAATAGTGGTACGATAGGGTAGCAACACAGAATGAAACTTGCAGAGACAATAAATAAGGCCCTAGTGGATGGGTAATTTCTTGCATTTAGCATAGACATCTCTAACAAATTGCTCAAGTGAGGACAAAAGGAAAAAGGGAAGTTCATCTTTTCCCTATGGTTATTTCTATGTTATGATGTCTTTAGGAATGTCATTTTCTATGGAGAATAGCTATTTCCATACCAAACACATAAAATTTTATAGATTTGTATAGAGAAACTCAAGGTAAAACATATTGTGTTTTACATAACAACATTTTTGTATACAAAATTGTGAAGCCAAATGGTCATTTGTATTCTATGATGTCTTAGCCTTGGAATTTTGTACGTTATGTTATACTAATCAATCACAATAATAATATTCATAGTCCCTATTCAAAAGTGCATTTCAAACCCAACTATACCAAGATTCTTCACCACTATAAATAGCTAGATTCAATTTATAAATGATATTATTTATCATTATCCCTTTGCAAAAAATGTAATAGCTATACAATAATGACAACTACAAATCTTTATAGCTACAAACACCTTTCAAGGTGTACAACACATTAATAAAAGTTGCATATTTGAATGAGAAAAAAATGACAATAAATTGTATTCCCTGCCAAGATAACCAGTTTATATTCCCATTTGTCCAAGAGTCCAACGTATTTCTTACAAGTGTTAAATTCAAAATTAATTGTATTCCCTATTGTAAGCATCTCATTTATAAATAGATAAAAACTTTAATATGCAAATTAATGTGGAAATTAAACTATCAAAAACACTTGTAATTCAAGCCATGAGAGCCAAAATCCTTTGTAGTTATTAGATTTCCTCAATGTCTCCCTCAAGCCTCCTTCCAAATCATCCTTGCCTTACATTTTTTAATTTAAATATCTCTTTTGTATGAACAACCTACAAGGAATACATGTTTTAGTGATACAGTTGAAATTTAAACATATTTGCTACCACAAACAATTCATTTTTTTCTAAATTCACCGATATTTGAATAGATGTTCTAGTGTATCAAACATGTCAACTTGTACAGTCAATAAACAAACATATTCAACTATAAAATGATAGTTTAATTTCCAATTTAACCAATCACTCACACTAGTAATATATATCACCAATAATATCTATCAATTTCCCATTCTACCAGAACTGTAAAGAAGTGGCGATTCATTTGGATTTATCAAGTTCAAATTCCTCTTGACAACTAACTTCTAAGATATCTTTGAAATTTTAGTGAAGATAATTACATGTTGGAAAGCATATTGTGTATTTAAACCTACTATTTTATATTGTAATCAAATCAAAAGATACCAAATCCTATCTAATAATATAGACACAACCGTCAAGGAAATTTTACCTTGCAATGTTATAAGTTTATGGTCAAAGACCGAAATTGGGTACAAAGAACAATATAGAAAAAAATCTAAAATAAACTTTACATGTGTTCAAATCTACATCTTAGAATATCACCAATATGTCTAAGAACAACACAAATTTGGTTCACAATTTCCACGTTCAAGTACACAACCTTTTCAAACACAAAAATTCAATCTATTGTTTGAAACACATCTTATGAACCATGAATAATTGTGTTGGTTGAACACAATGTGTAGTCCAACCTATCAATTTTTACTTTGAACACTAAATTCTCTCGCTAATTGGGAATCAACATGTTACTTGAACCAAATTTATTTTCAAACCCCAATCAATAGAGAGAAACAAAAATAGACAAAATTGGAATTGATTCACATTGTTAGTCACCTATCATTTGATTAACATTTGTTTATTGTATCCCCCACCGCATTCCTCCATGCAGATTCCACCCTTATGTAGTCACCGCGGTAAACCCTGTGGAACAAACATTGCAAACAATATTTCTTTTAAAATAACATAAAGTAAACATGCAACTAAACATTAAAAACATTTACATTGCACATTAACATCTTAACGTTACATTCTCTGGGGCACACGAGGTCACATCACAACACAACTAATAACAAAAGTAAAAGATAATATTTAAACAACTTATCCAATAACATTACAAAACCATTAATAAAAGTACATCCATGAACCAAGAGTGAGATTATCAATACATCACATATTACAATCATAAAGAATCTCTTACAATAATGTTACAAAGGATCCTACATATTACATCATTGTTTAAACATTAGATTACATGTTCTCAATAATGAGTTACAATAAATTTCCCAAACATGTGGGATAATACAAAGTACAATAATATCAGAATTACAAAGTGAACCGCTGGAACAAACTCCAATTGAAGGTATGCGGCGAAGATAGTATGCTGATGGGGAACCCAACGGGTGCAGAGCAAGTTCAACCCAACCATGTGAGTTATAAATAACCCACCCCCCGTGCTCAGAGATGACAAGGAAGAGATCATGACCATGAATGCCAAACAACTCCAACAGAACAATATAGTACAAAACTCAAGTACAACATCAAGGATTACAATGACATAACCAACAACATTCACGAGTCAACATAATAACTTAAAGTCATAAATCTCATCACATCAAAACAAGGCAATAACCATTAACTAGGTAACAAAAGAACATTCATAAGACATTTACAAATGAAACTAAAACAATGAATAGAATAAAATTCCAAAAGAACCGATACAACATTCAAAATACAATTCCAAATAATTCTGAAACAATAAATAGAACACATTTCCAAATAAATCTGAACAATAA
>VDFB02095212.1:0-45586 GCA_007258455.2 Sequoia sempervirens | reverse complement strand
TATCAACACTACAATCATTACAATCCACCACTTATTTTGAGGGTACATTTGTAAGTGCTAGAACTTTAGAGAATGAATCAAAAGATAAGGCTATCTTAAATTGAATCCAGAAGGATGAGGAAACCTCTACATTGGAAACCCCTAAAATTCAGACGGATCGGTATGGGAAAGGAAAGACAATCCTAGAGAAAATGGGGTATGAAGGACAAGGTCCCATAAGCAAAAGGAAAGAAGGAATCATAGAACCAATTCAACCTCTTCAACTTCAAGAAAAGGAAAAAATTGGATTGGGATATATAGGACAAACTAAAGAATACATTAAGGAGAAAATATGTTAAAGAATACCATAGCTATAGGAAAGTTATGAAATGTAGTCTACTCAATATGAGTGTGATTCTTTTTTTGAGGAATCATGTCATGATAAAAAAATGATGTAATACAATGTTATGTTCCAACACATGAGGAGAGACAGAGCTTAGGGAATAGACCCCTTGTGTTTGGATCACAGAGCATTGATAACTCGAGTGAGGATGGATAGATTTCGAGTGAACAAGATGATCTAGAAGAGAATAATATCATAGAACTTGACCTCATTATTGAACACCATGACAAAATTGCTATCCTAATCCTCACCATGATTGACCTCAACCAATCTAAGGACTATTTACCTCTGCTACACCCTAAGCTTATCGATTGGGACCAAACTGAACCATCTAATGTCCCTATCTTTGTGAATGACGATGCTATTTTTAACTATATTTGTGCTAACAATCTTGACACAAGTTCTATTCATAAATCTCATAACGCCTCTTTAGGTAAGGAGTGTGTCAAGTCTTCCAGCTGCAAAATTGAAAATGAGAAAAATAGATCTAATGGTGAAAACCATTCAATGGCAGTGTTAGATCTCAAAAAAGTAAAAATAAAGAGTGCGTTTGATGATAAAAACCTCTTTGAGGCATCAAAGGATGGAGGATTTGACACTCTTCCAAAACATTATCATGAGAGATCATCAATGTTGGTAGATCCAACTCAAGCTATCAACGTGGGTACAACTAAAAAAGTAAGGACATTGCATTTGGTAGCATCTATTACTGAAAGTGAAAAGCCTGAGTTCACAAAGTTCCTTGAAGATCAAAAAATTAACTTTTCTTGGTTTTACTCAGATCTTCCAAGTTTAGATCTAGAACGCCTCATGCATCATTTATCTTTACCAGCTGGTTTAAAACCTGCCAAGAAAAAGTTGACAAAAATGCACCCACATATTATTGGTGAAGGAAGAACTCAAGAAATTTCTTAGATGTTGGGTTCATCTGATCTATCGACTATGCTAAATGGATCTCAAATATTTTACCTGTATCAAGGCCTAATAACAATATCAAGATATGCACTAACTTTAGGGATCTAAACAAGGCATGCCTCGAAGATTATTTTCCATTACCAAACATTGATATAATTGTAGACTTGACCATGTGACATGGTATGTTACTATTGATGAATGGATTTTCTACTTATAACCAAATCAAGATAGCACCAAAGGATTAATAAAATAAAGCATTCACATGTTCATGGGGGGCATTTGGCTAGAATGTCATGCCTTTCAGCTTGAAAAATGTAGGGCCTATGTATCGGAGGGAAATGATCATGATATTCCATGACATGATGTATACTTTTATGGAGGACTATGTGGATGATCTAATGGCGAAATCGTATACCAAAGAAGGACATCTTGAGATTCTCGACAAAATTTTCACTCGTCTACAAAAATTCAATGCTAGATTAAATCCAAAGAAATGTGTCTTTGGTGTCACATCAGAAGCTTGTAGGATACATTGTTTTAGAGAAAGGCATTGAACTAGATCCTGCTAAGGTCAAGGAAATAATGGAGATTTCACCTTTGAAGAATATCAATCAACTTCGTTCTTTACAAGGAAGACTACAGTCAATCAGGAGGTTTATTTCTTAGCTAGCAGACAACTGTCATCCATTCAATTATTTGTTGCATAAGAACATCTCTTTTAAGTGGGATGAGACATGTGAAACTTCCTTCAATCAATTAAACCAATATCTAATGTCTCCACCTATACTAGTACCACCGACAGAAGGGAGGCCACTATTACTGGGTATGTGCATGATCATGATAGGCCAAAAGGTGGTGATATGTAAGTGATATAATTTTCCCATGTGGCTGACGAATTTTGTTTTACCCAAAATTAATGAAATGAAAATGGTTTTTAAAGGAGATTCTCAGCTTTACTTTGAATTTAATAAATAATTATTATTCATTTTTCTATTTGAATTCATTCAAAGTCACGATAGGTTGATTGAAAAACATCTATAGCTTTTCAAATGGTCTCACATTTTTTTTGAATCCTAAAACATGCATTACATTCATGCTTTGCATACTATAAGATTAAAAAATGAATTTCATGAATTTTTGACCAAGTTAAGGTGGTCAAACATACAAGTTTTTTATATTTTTTAAAATTTGTACTAAAAAATTGATAATTAATTATTTACTTGGAAAAAAATTACAAAAAAATATGCATCACATCGGGACATAAGTCCTCTACTTATATCGAAAATATTATAAAAATATATTATCATTTTATTGTGGTTAGTGTGGTTAGACAAACACCTACTTATTTTTTCCTAAAATTTAAGTACTATTGCATTGCAAATTTTCACCAAATACATTTTTTTTTTTTTTAATAAACCTAGTAGTTTAGAAACTACATTCAATTTGCTATAGATTCTATTCAGCACATATTTTTGAAATAATATGAATGGCTTATTCAAGTTGTGTGAAGCTACCTAACTCTGATTTTTTCTGGATTTTTTTTGACATAAGGGCCTATTTTTTTCCATAATGATCTTGCACATAGCCTACTTTATGTTGCAACAACTAAAATATCTTTGGGAGCTCTACTGGCACAAGAAGATCTAGAAGGAAAGGAACAAGCTATATACTATATCAACAAAACTTTGAATGGTTATGAGATCAATTATACTTTCATTGAGAAAGCTTGCCTAGTTGTATTCTTTGCTACACAAAACGTACACCATTACATGCTAACTCACATAGTGAAGCTCATAGCTAAAATCAATCCATTAAAATACTTGCTCAACAAAGTGGCTCTAACAGGGAGACTAGCTAAATGGATCATGATCTTGAGTGAGTTTGGCATACAATATGTAGACCAAAGAGCTATTAAGGGACAAGTGATAGCTGATCGTGGAAGAAGCACTCTCACGGGATAATTATCTAATGCACATTGAGTTTCTTGATACAAATGTTCTCACTATCACACCACAACAATGGATGTTGTACTTTGATGGGTCATACACACAACATGGATCTAGAGCTGGAATCTTTTTCATCATGCCACAAGGACATACAATACCCAAATAATATAGACTCATGTTTCCATGTACCAACAACGTAGCTGAATATGAGGCTTTGATCATTGGCATTAAGGTAGCAGTTGAATGGAAAATAATAGAGCTATAGGTCTATGGAGACTCATAATTGGTTATAAATCAATTCAATGATGACTATCAGATGAAGGATGACAAGTTATTGCCTTACAAGAGAATGGTGGACAATTTCAAACACTATTTTATTGAAATCAGATTTGAACAAATTCCTAGGGCCGAAAAAAAATTGCTACTGCAATGGCTACGATAGCATCTCTCTTGTAGATACCAGACAAGAAAATATGTTATGATTTTATGGTAGAACAAGTGTCCAATCCCACTTATGATGATCCCAAATCTCAAACCATATGCCATATTTTTTATCTCGAAACCTCCATCTATAGAACAATCTATGCCTACTTAAAGGACAATACCCTCCCGCTTGACCTTTCCCACAATCAAAAGTAAAACTTTATCCACCAAGCCACGTCACATAACTTAATCACTCCATACTTTACCATCGAGGTCTTGATGGAACTCTCTTACGATGTATTGAATGTGATGAATCTTATACATCCTTACAAGAAGTTCATGAATGTATTTGCAACACTCAAGTGGTTTAACCTTACCAAGAAACTCCTCCATTTGGGATATTATTGGCCAAATATGGAGAGGGAGTCATTTTAGTATGTTAAATGTCAAAAGTCTTAGATCCATGAGAATCTTATACACACATCAACACAAGAGTTACAACCCTTTGCATCTACATGGACCTTTTGTCAGTGAGGACTGGATTTGGTAGGAAAAATTCATCCATCTTCATCAAATGGTAAGAATTTTATCATTATAGCCACCAAATACTTTACATAGTGGATTGAAGTTGTTCATCTAACAACTATCATAGGAAAACAAATTTCATCTTTTATCTTGAATTACCTTATTTTTTCGGTATGGAGTTCCTATGTCCATCATCACTTACAATGGTAGACCCTTTAAGAATCAAGATGTTCAAGAATTATGTGAGAAATTCCATATCCAACATTGTTTCTCAACACTATACTATCCACAAGGAAATGGCCAAGCAAAGGTCTTAAATAAAACTATTCTAAAAATCTTGAAGAAAATGGTTAATGATGTTGGACATGATTGACATGTTCAACTATATCCTATTTTGTGGGCATACAGAACCAGTATCAAAACACCTACAAGAGCTACACCATTTTCTTTGGTATGTAGATGAAAGGTTATTCTTCCTATCAAATTTGAGATACCATCACTGTGTGTCTCATTAAAGGGTATCATTTTACATGAAGAATACAGAGTGTCTAGAATTCAAGAGCTAGAATTGTTAGATGAGCGTAGTCAAGGAGTTGTGGATCACTTAAAGGAATATTAGTAGAGGATGTCAAGAAGCTACAATCGTATAGAGAAACCAAGAGTATTTCAATTTGGTGATCTAGTATTAAAATAAAACCCCCATAATTAGCAGGATCATGAGAAAAAGGGAAAATTTGAACCCAACTAGTTAGGTCCTTTTGTCATCATATCAATCTATGGATGAGGGGCTTATCAACTATCTACACCAGAATGGGATTTGTTTGATGAACATATCCATAGTATCCATCTCAGAAAATTCTATACTTGAATCATCTGGTGCATGGATTAAGTCTTGCAAAAATACAAAAAAAAAATCATAAAAATTGGAAAAATGTAATAAAAAAAAGTAGAGAAAACTTGGCAAATAGGCGCTATTTTTGAAAATTCTAGTTGTTCCATCTATTTGAGCACATCTTGGCTACTCCCTCTTTGCCATATTTCTACTTATTATCAAGAATCTCATATCCATATCATGGCAATGTGGTCATTTCTCACCCTAGCTTGAGGGAAAAATCCTGAACTCATTAGGGGAAACAGACTTTGGGCTAAAAAAATTAGATAAACCATAGTATGACAAACATAGCAAAAACAATGATCATAGGAAAATTCAACATTGAACAATCAATCATCAATCAACAGAAGATCAAAATATCCAAATCAAACTGTTAAATCAATCAATCAAATCAAATCTAAATGGATGATATTCTCTTGAATCGTGATTTTATCACTTTATCTTAAATGTTCACATGTTTTACTTTGATTTTTGTTATCATATCTTTGGAGAAATTCAATGATGTATTGAATTAGAGAAGCAAGAAAGGGGTATGATTTTTCTTTGTCTATTGTGTGTGAGTTAATCATTATTATTGTCTAAATTGTCCCGAGATGTGCTCTACCAAGTATCACTAATGAAATTTGGATTCACATAGTGAAATAATTAATTCCCATCTATTTATGCAAGAAATTCTCAGGTCATCTCAGTTTAATTATACCTAGATGCTTGTGTTCACTTGCAATATCAAAAATCATGAAAGAAGTACTCAGTTCATCATGTTCTAGCTTATACCATTGGTGCTTGCACTCACTTTCAAAATTTTAAAGGATCAATGATTATAAAAAGCACGTTATATGGATTATCAAAGTGAAAACTTTTGAATTTATAGTTTTGCATGATTGAAATTAGATTGCATTCATATTATTTTTTGCATATACAGAGTAAAATGTTTGAAGGTTGGAAAATATTTTTAAAAGTAATGCTATCTCTACCATTTAATAGACTAAGTATACTTGACATTAACAAAAATATCATCATTCTCATGTAGTTGCATATTCATTTGCATAACACAAAATTTTGCATTATTTTTATCATTTCATCCAACCATACATTTGATCATATGTGCATTAGTCTATCATTCATTCTATTATTCAAGCAACACATCATATTTTGCATTGGAAAATAACAAAAGAAAACCATCATATTGTCACATATTCATTACTATCCTCATATCATATAGGCATTAGATCATACATATATTTGCATCAGAAAATAACAAAAAAGAAATATGCATTGCATCTTATTTGCGTTGTCATTTCACATATAGTATGAAAGGAAATTGCATTTACATATAATTTACATTCATCATGAATCATATCATTCATAGAATTGTAATATGCATATTACCATTTTATCATTGCATTCATCAATATCTATCTCATATCATACATGCATACATACATCATTCATAACATTAAATCATCATTGCATAGTCATCATATCATCATATAAGCATCACATAACATATAGGAAATATAAATTAAAATGCATAAATCATAGACATCCATCATAGAATCATATAGGAACACATATGGATCAAAAATCCATTACATATCATATAAATGCTCAAAAATCATAATGTCAATGTATACAATGATGTCTCAATAAATGTCAAGAGATACAATGTTAAGAGGGTAGTAAGTCAAAATCAGGTGAACATCATCAAAATTTCTCAAAATATATCAAGCATTGGAGCTATGTCATGATCCCCCCGGATGGTGTTGGCATCTATATACCATGTCTTCCACCAGATGGACCTACACTAGGATCTCTCAGATCACATGGAAGCAACTATGTAACATCTTTATTGGTAGTCATAGTATGAGAGCGACTATTGAACTGAGTGTAGCTCTCTCGATGCTCTACTAGAATGAACTCATCATACTTTAGCCGATACCACTCTTCCTCATGAGCTGAACACTAAACCTCTCTAAACTACTTGATAGTCGAAGTCCCCTCGGTGGCTCTCTACAATCTCTCAGAAACACCCTCGAGATGATCAACACGTAGTCTGAGGTTGTCCCTCTCTACTATCAGTGCAGTAATATGTGACTTTAACTACGCCTGGGCCTATGCCTGAGCCTGCAACCAATTCTAAACCCACCCCTGTGTCTGGACTAGAAAAACCTACAACTGAACAACATGTCCTTGCAAAGTCTATACCTATACCTGTAGAGTAGCAATTTGTTGTTGTTGTTGTTGTGAGGGTACCCTAATCTAAACACGTTGATGTGTCATAGCTACCAATGATTGCCTCTTGTGAGGCACTCGAAAGTCTAGCCTTGGATGTCTACCACCCCCATCTCCTCCACCATCTCCATCCCCATCATCACAATCACTCTCATCATCATCACCCCCCTCACTACTCTCAATGTCCTTCATGGCCTCTGTGTCTGGGTTTGGCTCTGCCTTTGCCTCCTACTAGGCTACAGTAGATCTCATTTATCCACATCCACGTCCATGGAATACTGCTCTCTCCTCATCTAATATCAATACTACCTCATTTGGGCTCGAGATCCAAGGGAATGGATGATGAATAAGATGTTGTGCATACTCCTCTATCATTGTTGCCTCAATAATATCTAGATGATACTCCCACACCATCAGCTATATAGCATGATACTCCTAGACTAATGCATCATAGGAAAGACTAGACCCCCACTCATGTGTATCCATCTTTCTACGAGAGTAATGTGTAACAGCCAGTGGCATACCTTGAACCTGACCATACTATCTCATGACTCTCCATATCAGGAATCTAGTTTTCCCATCCTATGCTAGATAACTCTTCCACTATATCCATGTGCATATGGTCTCCTATCTGGTCATGGTACATCAGTCTCATGATGAATAATGGTGATGTACTCTTATACCCATACCTATAATAATGTCACACCTGTTGATAAGTTCTGCCCCCTGAGGTACACAACTTGATGTAAATCATGATAAACATGTGCAAGTATGCACATCCCCTAGGGATATCTAGTCTATTGTGTAATCATCTACTCCAATGTGTGACCCCAACCAACTAATAGTCCCTTCAACCTACAGTCGGGACGTAAGAAACCACCAATAAACCCTACAAGCACTTATGGTAATGGAGCATATGAATCAACCATCTCTCTCCATAGAATCCACATATCAGCTACATGCTCATCCTCAAACACTCTCCTCAAAGAATTTGTCCCACCCTACTTAGTGGAATCATATAATACAAGCTCTCCTATGACCGAAATCCTCAATATGCGCCATACATCCTCCAGTGAAACTATCGTCTCACCGATGGGAAGGTGGAAGGTGTTATGATCACTATGCCAATTCTTTGTGAGTGTTATCAATAGAGCCTTGTTGATCCTGATATGGGGCATATCTAGCAAGGAAGATAAACCACATTGTGTAATCACCATTTTCATAGGCTATGTCAACTAGGGTATCAAATGAAACGTCCTAGAAAACTACTCACGAATCTATAAATTCTTAAAATGCTCTTATTATCACAAACAAATTGTAAAATCAATAATATTCTCAATCAATCAAGATCAATTAGTCTATCAATATAATCATTTCTGGTGACACTTTGGTCAAATCTCATGAGCATTTATCAATCAGTCAATCAACCTCACCTATCATGAGGTTAATCAATTTATAAATTGCACCTTGCCTACAATAAGGTCAATTTGTCAATCAACCTCATCTATCATGAGGTTAATTATTATCAATCAATCATTAAACCTCACCTATCATGAGGTTAATCATAATGTAATCTATCAAGATCAACAAGGAAAATCAAATTTCAAGCTAACATGATCAAAAAATATCAAAATCAAGGAGTTTACTAGAAATTTACATCTTTCTAGTTTTAGAGCGCTAAAATAGACTTTCAAAGCACTAAAAAAGTCAAAGCGCCATTAAATTTCATCAAAGTGCCAGAAAAAACTTTCAAAGTGATAATGTGATGAAAGCACCATTTTACAGGGTCAAAGCACTATTTCAAGACATCAAAGCACAATTTCAGTGGATGCACTATTCTGGGGGACCACAACGCTAATGTATGGGATCAATGCATTGAACTAGTTAAAGCGCTCAAACTCTATGTCAAAGCGCTAGAAAATCTATCCTAAGCGCTATAACTTTCAAAGTTCTATTCTAAACTATCAAAGTGCTAAAACCCTGAAAGCGCTAAAACATAGTTTGAAAGCACTACATCAGAGTTTGAAGGCGCTAAAAGAAGTAAAACCCAAATCAAATTACAAAAAAGAGGGAAATTTGAAATGCACAAATTATGAGGATGTTCTAGGATACATACCGGAGGTCTGTACAAGGTTGGGAGGTTGTGTCATCCCACACGCTCGAAATGGTACGTGTGGTATGGGATTACCATTTTTCCTCCAACTGCTAAGTTTTCTCTCACTCCCCAAATTTTAAAAACTCAATATGCACAAATGAGTTTCAAAATCACCTTTTAGATGTTTTATAGGCTAATTAAGGTGGGATTTTATGAGGTTTATTATTTTTTTTTCAAATGGGGCTTAATTCATTATTTCATCACAAGGACAATTTCTACATTCTTTGTCAGGAGCTAAATCGATTCAATATCAAATCAACATCAAATCATCAGAAAATCCTAAAGAAAAAGGAAGAAATTTATAAAAAAAATTCCAAAAAAATTAAAATTTCATTGATTTATCTCTCAAGGGAGCATAAACTCATTATCATTCAAAAATCAGTGTCTGGGGCATATTAGAAAAAAATTCATCACTACTAGCAACAAAATTATTCTTTGAACCAATTAAACACATCACTTCAAAGATGGGGAAAATGTATACAGCTAAAAATGGTCTGGATAAATATAATTAATAAAATACATTTATTTAATTAATTAACCCTTAACTCATATACTATTAAATAAATATAAATATTTATTTATATAGTTCATTATTCTAATTCTTTTATTTTCATAACATTCTTCTAATTCTTTCATTTTAATTAAATAAACAATTTCATATAGTTGTTTTATGTAATTATTTAATCTTTCATATTAATTAAATAATCAATTGCAATAATTTGTATTATTTAATTATTTATTTCCTCTTAATTGAATAAACTATATCACATAGTTTTATTTAATTAGATCATTATCTCTTTTATTAAATAAACAATTTCACATTGTTAATTTATTGAATAATTCTAATTATTCTTCCAAATTGAATAATTCTAATTTCTTCCAAAATTGAATAATTCAATTGAGCACATTTCTACAACTTTTCTCTCAACAAAGAGGAAATTTTCAAATTCAATTCAATTTTGCTTTATTTCCTCAATCAATTTTGGAACAAACTTTGAACACTTGGCTTCATTCTTCTACCTTTTCTTCCTGGTCTCTTGGAAGAATTATTTATCCTTTCCATATTCTTCTCTAATAGATTCTTTCTCCACCATTGATTTATCTAGATTCAATGTCAACCCTTGCTTGCTGCCACATCATAGTTACCTTTGGAAATCTATATATATAGCCTTCCTCCTAGTGGAAAAGGATCCACTTTTGAGCAAAGAAATTCTACAGAATTACATTTAGAGAATTTAGCATTCAATCATTTGAGCAATAGTTTGCATATCATTTTAGCATATCTTTCATACGAATTCCATATCACATAGCTTAATAAATCTCATAGCTTTCATATCAATTGCATATCATTTATCTTTCAATATAATACTTTGCATATCAACATCATAGCTTTCAAATATCATTATCAATAATTTTGATCATACATCATTATCATATCATTTAGCAATCATATAACTTATCTTCCTCATTCACCAAGTTGTCACTTTTATAGTCATAGTGCAAATAAATCTGAGAGCCACTTTGATTTATCAAATCCTTGGAGTTAGAGAGCGATGGAATGCTTTTAGATATTTTAAGATGCTTTCAATTAGATTAATTATCATTTGAATTATCTAATACTATTGCATTTAGAAGTGTTGTTGTTTATTCACTCATACTTTACACATGCTTATAGAATGAATATAGTTGTAGCAAGTTACTATTGCAATCGTTGAGTGCACTTTTGAGATAGTTGCTTGTTGAATCAAAATGAATTGTTTAAATTGTTTTTGAGAAGAGTGAAGGTTCTATTTATTTTGGAAAGCTTGTTAGCAAGAATATTTTTAATTTTTACGAATAACATATTGTATGAATGATGACAATAAAGCTGACACAATGTGCATTGAATTCTTAAATTTCTCATTTACAATTGTAATACTTACTTTCCCAATCAAATTTCATTGTCTTGTAGTAGTCCTACTATAAATTTTTTCTTAAGTAATTTAGGAGAATATGACATTATATATTTTGGAAAACATTTAATCACTGGATGCAAATTGCACGAGGTTTTCTAGTGGGCTGCTTGGCACTACAATAGTTAATGCATGATTAATGCAGTAGGTCTATTATTGATATTCGTTTAAGAAAAATAGGAGAGTAGGAAGAAACCATAAATTCTAGGAAATATTTAACAAATGAATTGCATATCCCATGATTTCAATTATGCACATCTTTGATTGAAAAAGCAACATGCTATAGAGAAAAAAATAGTTTCATGTTTATGAATTACATGGCATTTCATACACTATGCCCATTTTTTTCTTTGGGAAGTTAGATTCTCGAACTAGCGTTCTCCTTTATTATTCACAACTCTTCCAATTCATAACTATCAAATAGATTGGAAGAATTATATTTCATTGCAAACAAAGCAGGATAATGATACAAGAACCTGACCTTACAACTTGTTTTTGATGAACTAAGTCAAATTGAAGCAACATGGATCTTTGTCCTACACTTCAATTGCAACCAAAGGTTACTTTTACAGATAGAAAATTCATAGAAATGAGAAGAGTCCATGACATCAAAAATGCTATTCATAAACATGAAACACAAGAGGACACAATAAATTTTTCCAAATATTCAAGAATTAAATCCAAACCGTATGAGATTTTTTGCTTAAAATGGGCTCAATGCACTTTAATTTACTCATTTACATTTGTAATACTCACTTTTCCAATCAAATTGAATTGTTTTGCAGTAGGTATACTAATAATTCTAGTCTTAGAAAATTAGAAAAATATGGGAACATTATATACTTGGGATTCATGGACATATTTTTCATGTTTCAAAACCATGATTTATCTCTTTTTCTATTGGTTGAAGCAGGTCTACTATTATTTTTTATTTAAGTAAATTAGGAAAATAGGGAATTATATATCTTTCCAAATGTTTAATCGCTGATGCAAATTGCACAAGCTTTTCCAGTGGACTCCTTAGCACTATACCAATGAATGCTTCATTAGTACACTAGGTCTATTATTGATTTTCATTTAAAAAAATTAGGACAATAAGAAGACATTATAATTTTTTCACAAATATTTATTCAATAAACTACATATCCCATGATTACAATTATGCATTTTTTTTGTTTGGAAAAGGAACATGCTTATCAAGAAAAATTGTTTCATGTTTATGAATTACATAGCATGTCATTCAGTATGCCCCTCTATCTATTTGGAAAGTCAGATTCTTGAACCAACGTTCTCCTTTATTGTTCACAACTCGTCCAATACATAATACTTAGACGTATTGAAAGAATTAAATTTATTGCCAAGAAAGTGAGAGAATGATACAATAATATGACCTTATAGCGTATTGTTCAAGAACCAAGTCTACTTGTAGCGATATAAATCTTTGTCCCCAACTTCGGTTGCAACCAATGGTCCCTGTTATAGCTACAATTTAGACAAATGATCATAGTCCATGACATAAAATATGCTATCCATAAACATGAAATAGAGAAGCACACAATAAATCATTCCAAATATTTAAGAATTAAATCCAATATGTGTGAGCTTTCTCGCTCAAAATATGGTCAAGGCAATGGATATATAACACTTGCAAACGAATCAAATTCTATAGTCTAGAAACTTCTAGTTTTATTTCTATAGACAACACTTTATTTCTTAATTTTCTCATTTGCATTTCTAATATTTACTTGGCCAATCTAATTTGGTTTTCTTACAGTAGGTCTATTATTCATTTTAGCTTAAGAAAATTAGCAAAACATGGGAACATTATATACTTGGGACCGATGAACATATTTTTGGACCAATTATACTATTCATTTTTGTTCAAGTAAATTAGGAAAATTGAATATTATATATATTTCCAAATATTTAATCTTTGCATGCAAATTGCACAAGCTTTGGTAGTGAGTTGGTTGGCACCACAATAGTGAATACATGATTAATGTGATAGTTCAATTATTGCCTATTGACCCATGCTAAAGTAGACATATACATGGCATGTAGTGCGCATAATCATCACGTGAAAAATATGAGGCACATGCATCAAAACACTCTTGCCCTCTAGTGCATGCAGTCAGAAGTGCTATAAAATCAATGGAAAACAACATGGCTTGTAATTTCTTGGGAAATGCCACAAATTTTATAACACTTCCATGCATTCTCTATAGGCCAAAATAGCTCCTCTCTTTCTTCATCCTCACAAACTTAGATGAAATACGTGTTTTGCAAATATTTAAGAAATGAACTATATATACCATGATTACAATTATGCAAATTTTTATCTCCAAAAGCAACATGCTTATTGATGGAACCTTAATTTTCATGTCACATCTCAAAAACCTTGTTGCATTTAGGAGGGATTAGGATTCGTGTTAAGCATTTGAATGTTCTATTTTTCTATTGACTCCCTATTTCCTGTTGGTAGTCACTGTTAAAACTTTTTTTGCGTCTACTATTATTACTTGGCAACCGGTTCCCTAATCATGTTCCGAAAATTATTGTTATAATGGTTTTGGGGTTTTTTGAGTCTTTTACTATCTATTGCATTATCCTAGGAAGTCCCCTTGATTAAAAAAACTTATGAGCACATTCCTAAAGGTTTTCACTTAAGTTCAATCGACCTTCTATCTTTACCACTCATCACTGATCACTTTTGAAATGTATGGTTTAAATCAACGATGAGCGATGAGGTGATATCTCTTTGATATCACTCATCATGAATAGCTCCTTGAAACTTCTAATTACAAATAGTGATGAGCGAGGTTCTTAGTATTGTTAAGGGATCACTAATCACTACTATTTTTTGACCTTCTAAATTTGTAATAGCGATGAGCGATACCCTCTGACTTTATGATCATATTTTTCATTGCTTATTGCAAGTATGTTATGAGTTGATTGTTTTAAATCAGCAACAAGCGAGGATGTGAATTTCCAATTGCATCACTTCTCGTGGATTTTTTTTCTGTGCTAAGTTCTTGATTAGCAATATGTGATATGCAATGATACTAGGATAATCCCTCATTGCTAATTAATTACAAAACTTATGAGGATGATTAGCGATGAGTGATAAGGTTTCTTTCAAGAAGGTTTCTCTCACTAACATGAATACTTCTTATCTGTGATATTTTTTTGTGCCATTGATTGTTTATGTAGGTGTACATGGTAAAATATGGTGCTTTCACCTCCTATCACTAATAAAATCCAAGGTGAAAAGTTGAATTAGCAAGGAGTGATGGAGATGAACATGATTGGGAAACAAGCCAAACATCTAAGAGCTTATATTTTGCTGCATACTCGCTCATAGAGATGGATGAGGATGACGTAAATCAACAATGGGCGACAACCATTATAGGAAAGGGGAAATGTGGCAGAATCCTAAGGATTTAGTATAAAGTAAAAGGGAAGGTGGTGAGATGGATTAATAACCATTGATATAGTTTCAAAGCTGACGGATCAATGATCAAGGTTTAAACCTGAATGGCTAATTGTCAATTCACTTGCGCGAGCTTACTATCATGTATTAATGGTGACACGCTTCTCTCTCGACCGTAACATAAAGTAGATATCTTGTTGATTATGCATACAAATTCATTGGCTCGCGGAAAGAATACCAGAATCTAAACAAATTGTGAGACAAGCCCCAGAGGTTATCAGTAACCAGAGTGACACTACTCTCAGACGGGTAGGCAAAACTGATGTCTCCTTCTAATTGAAGTATTAGGGTGAATACCCTGGAAATTTGGTAGAAAATTTGGGGGAATTACTAATTCATTCATTTATGGTAGTTTCAATTAGGTGTTTGAGCATGTATAAATTGTGAAGAAAGGTGTCTTGTTCAGTAGTAGTGTTTTGTCCTATCATAACTGTGGAGGGTTTTATTTGGCTATAAGAAATTGTACACCCTAGTTCCATTTGTGTTACAAGCATGAGTGACTCAGAGCCTAGTGAATCTAGTGTTAGACTAGAAAGGAAACCAAAACAAAAGAGGGTTAAAAGACTTAAAACTTAGAATGTTTCAGTTGAAGTTAGGCCTAAACCAGTAATTGTGTCTAAACCTTCACCAAGAACTCCTGCAACGTCCACTAGGTCTAGGAGTGCAAAGAAAGAAACAAAAAAAATTATACAAGAGACCTATGTAGGTATCAAAGGAGGGTCATGAATTGGTAAAAGGCTCACAGGAAAATTTTTTGTGACTACAATGTTGATTGATAATGCTAGTGAAATTGGTGAAAAACCCCAACCCTAGAGTGGATGGAAATTCTTTCAGCATGCTTTCAATAGGTGAAATTCTAGCAGGCTTGCATGTTATCTATGGGTGTTGAACCTTGGAAAGCTAGTGGTTCTGAATGTCTTTGTAGAAGTTGATTTAATGATGGAGTTGGTCAAGCACTATAACCCTACTAATAGGACAATCAAAAGTGAGAATGGTGATATAGTTCTGGAGGTGACAAAGGATAAGATGATAAATGTATTTGGGTTGAATCCCAATTATACTTCAAAGTTCAAACATGTTGACTTGTATGTTGAGTATGAAAAGAGAAAATTTGCATTCAAAGAAGTACTACTTGTGCAAGAAAGAAGAAGCAGGGAAAGATTTACTACTAAGGGTGCTGAGTGTTTTGAGTGTAAATAATTTGAAGATTATTTCAAAAAAAATTATTAATGTTTAAATCAAGTACTAGCTCAAGATTTTGAGGTTAAGATAGCTCCTAATTTATTGGTAATGGTGGAGGATATCCAAAACTATAATCAAAACAATGGATCTGATTATGCTAACTTTGTTGCTGAAAGGATACATGAGGATTTTCTCAATTTGAAAAGGGAGGTGCTCCCTTTTTCCTTACCCCATTACTCTTTACTGATGCATATGCTCTTATGGGAAGGTGAATATGATTGGAAAAGGAAATTAAATATGAAGATTAAAGAGAGTGAAAATAATTCTATCCCTATACAAATGTGGACATACATTTGGGATGAAGATTACGCCCATTCTGATTACATCTTGTTTTCCAATGTTGTGAGCTATGGTATCTTAGAGTCATTGGGTGTAGCACCTAGATTCAGACTTTCTCCAAAAATCAAATGTCTTATGTGGTGAAAGGAGGTACAATGATCTAAAGCAACACATAATTGGGATGACTAGTTTCTACATTCTAAATGTACTTTGATTAGGGTTTATGGAGCTAAGGTGGCACCTCATTGTCTACCCTTGTATGTCTTAGACAGATTGGCTTTCATAGAGCTCATGTGGAAAATTGATGTCATGGATTATGAAATGCTTAGAAAAGACAAAAAGGGAAATATAATAAATGCGAAATGTACTTTTTCTTACTTCAAGATCACTACCCCTAAGGGGTATGAAAATCTTGGCATAATGGTAAATAATCTTAGAATGCCTATTAGTGAGATTATATTTTTTGATCCAGAAAGGTTTGTGGTAGAAAAAAGAAGGAAAAAGAGCTTAGCCATCATACACCATGAATTTTTATACAGAGATGAAGTACTAAGGAATCTGACAAGTGATGAGACCGTCATGGTGAGGAAAAGGGAATGGAAAACTATGGAAAACCTTGAGGAGAAGATTATGAAAAGGAATTACTTCTAAATCAATCCATATAAAGTAATTGAAAATCCCTTGGAGAGGGCCTTTACTATGATAAAGGATTATCAATCCAGTGAGTTTAAGGTAAACGTAAAGGAGGCTTTAGACAAAGCCAAAGTCCTCATAGAACAAGATCAAAAGTAACAAGCTATGGATATCCCAAAACAACCAGTAAATGTTCAGGAGGTCAAGGAAGAACAAATGGAAGAGCATGTTCCAAGAAATGAGGAGGTGGTTCAAACATTTCCCCTTCCTTATATTGAAGAAACTCATAGTTCATATGTTCCTCCTAACAGGATAATCAAGTGGCAGTGTTATAGAGAAAATAATGATGATCCCAAGATTAGGGAGTGTGATGAGTTTTTGGTTGATGATAAATATGTGTAGACCAAAGAATTTCAGGAGTTTATGATATAGTAGTGGAGTAAGGAAATAAAAGAGATACTTGAATTAGCCCGAGCTAATGCTAAAACTTCTCATCAAGAGGAAGCTGAGAGAGAAAAGGAAGAGAAAATCAGGACTGAAATTGTAGCTATTAATCCCACTAAGGCTCAAAGGATTGTCAAAGATAGCAAAATCGTGTTGCTACCAAGATGTACTATCACTACTTCCATAGCATATGATACAGTTAGGAGAGATCCTCAAGCTTTGATATTTGAGGATCAATTTGAGAATAAAGTATTTGGTTATGGATATAGTCCAAAGTTGCATACTCTTTTACTTTGGTCTATGGCACCTAATACTAGTAAAAATGAGGTTGATAGGCCTATTGAAGAATTTATTGGTTCACTAGTGGTTAAGAGAGCTACTGACAACTCCTATCTAGGTAGCTGAGTTAACTGCACATGCTACAATGCTTAGTGTGGATACTACTCATATTTCTCAAATAAGGCTTTCAATGAGTTGAATCAAATGAGACCCATTGTTCAATCTATTTAGAAGGGAATAGCTCAACCATCTTCTTCTTCTTCTTCATTTGATATGTCTACACAAGATAGGGAGACTTTGGCCTTAAGAATTGATGATTTAAAAGAAAAGTTGGCTGCTCAGAAGGAAAAAGTCAAGCAGGACAAACCGGAAATAGTTAGGGTGGCCAATAAAATTTTTGAGGATGTGCTGAGGTATAGAGTGACCAAGCTAGTCCACAAAGCTAATGATGTTTGGGTTATGTATAAGAATATTCATGAGGAAATTACAAAGTATATGCAAGTGCAGGAGGCATTCAAGAATGAATGGAATAATTGGATTGCTATGGTAAATGCTTTGAATGAAATGATTCCAAAAATGAATGAGGACCTTGAGGCACCCACAAATACTCCTAACATATTGAAAACTATTGATTCAATAAATGAGATAACTAATTTCCATGGAAAGTTGGGTATACAGCTCTAGAGTAAGTTGAAAATATTCAAGGAAATGGAAGAACATGGTATACCTAAAATATTGGATCTAAAAGGTGAACTGCATCCATTTGACACCTGCAAGAAATATTTGGGAGGAATTCTTGAAGCAACTATGATGACCTTGTCTATCACTAATTACATCTTGCTCAATTTGAATATTGACACAATGGTCAAATTGAATAAAAAATGGATATGTTTATTAAATATGCTAGGATTTTATTTGATGCAAGGTATTCTCAGTACATTACTAAGGTGCGGGATTTATTGAATATTAAATAGCCCACTAAGGAAGAATACAACACTTCGTTGGAGAAATACATAGAATGAATTTGTGTAAGGATCAGTGAATGATAAAAATAAAGGATAGGAGAAGAGTAATACATAGCCCAAATACATTACAGATTAGGGTTTTGGTATAACATGGTAAAATATTATTCTCTCCTTGAATTTAGATGAATAGGACATGGTGGTAATGTGGATTGGAAATTTTTGACCTTTCTCTGCTTTCCTTGGCTTACTTCGTAAGTTTTGTTGTTTTGATTCTATCATAGTTGGAATTTGAACACATTTAGAATATCTTGTAACAAACTAATGATGTTTTTTGAGGTGGGACCTATTTTCCATGAAAAGTTGAGGTTAATTTTGCCTCATCTTTATTTACTCCACCTGAAGACTCAAGTGTAACTGAAAGAGGAATATTGTTGCAAGTGGTCCAATGGGATCATGACATGTGTGCTATCTGGTTTGAGGCTTGTTTGGTCCTTCATCACTATAAGAAGGAATTTAGGACTAGAAGCATGAGATTTGAAATTTTTTTAGTTAACACTATTAGATTGTCAAGATAATACAAAGAAAGTTTTAGAGTCTCTAAGTTTTAAGTTTCTTTTGAACTTCATACTTATGCATGTAAGACCGATAATGATATAGCATTTAGAATATAGAGTAGTATCAATTTCATGGTTATTGTCTCTCCTTCTATGTATATTATGAGTTATGATTGAAAGTAATCAAGGATTCCTTTCATTTGTCTCTCTCATTACCTGATGGATGTTTAGTTTCACTCTTGCTTATTGATTCAATGAAATGATGTAAGTGCTTGTATGAGATTAATAACTTATAAGAATTATGTGCTAGGATATTTGTAAGAAGTAATAATCAAGAATGTCACAAAGGAATGTTGTAATGCAATATTTCTTGAGGTTATATGTGTTATCATTTAAATTGTTATCAGGTTATATAGAAATGTATCGACTTTGTGCTTGCTATAAAGACACTATTTCATGCAGAGTATTTGTGTTATATTTTCAGTATTGATTCATTAACTACTCAATCTTTAAATCATAGAATCTCAAGGGGATACTATTATCGTTGTTTTTTGTTTGTAGTCTACCTTCTCATATTCAATACATATAACATTGATACATAAGCTACCAAATTATTTGATGCATATTATTGAATGGTTTCATGAGAGATATCTATTATTGACAATGTATTTGAATATAATTGTGATAAGTCATTAAATATACATTGTGGGATTACCCTCCTGAGTTTCACAGAGCCCAAAGAGTAGGAATAGAAGTTTAGCAACCTCTTTTAATTTTTTGGCCAATCCCTTTGGAATTACTAATAATTGGAAATGGAAAAGTCCATAGGTATTTCTGAAGATCAGTTGGGCCCTTAAAAAATAACCAACAAATTGGCAACTCCACTAGGGACTAGGTAAGTCCAAAGTCTCTAACTTCATATAAGGTATAGTCAAAGTTAGTTGTTCATTGTGATATTCTTTACTATTTATGGAATAATCAGTTTTAAATCTATTGCATTTGTCCCATCATACTAGGTCTTATGCATCAAGTATTATTTCAGTCTTCTACTATTTGTCTGGTAATGTTTAAAGTCTTTTTCTAAGGTAACAAGTACAAAATTAAAGTGAAATCACTTTATTTTTCCCAGTATTCTATGTGGTGACTCTAAGTTATCTAGTACCAATATGAAGGTTAGTTCTCAAAAGGAAAACAACAAGAAAAAATTTGTAGTGCTTTACATTATGAGGAAGACTAAAAGTTATGCAAAGAAGCACCCTAAGCAAAAGGTAGAATCAAAACCTACAAATGAGAAGCAACCTGAATGGGTTAGGAAATTCCCTGAATCAAGTAAGTTTTTTGATTCCCATCCTGATGTATCTCCTAGTTTCCATGTTGATATAAGTAGTGCTAGTGTCCATGAAGGACATAAAGTTCAAGAGTCTAATATAGACTAGGGAAGTTTTCTAGTTGAACAAGTCTTTCATAGTGAGTTGAACATTTCAATAGAGGAAGATAGGTGGGAGTTTTGGGAAAAGAATAAGAATTTATCTAAGCCTTTAACCCCTAGAATTGGCTCTTTTTTAATTGGAGAAAATTTTAAGCCACGAGGTAGATCCCTTGATGAGCCAATCCATTTTTCCCTTGAAGAGGATCCTATAGACCAGCATTAGTTTACTCCTATCATGAGTGAGCATGGGGATGTTTTGGAAAATTAGGAGGATATACATAATGACATGAAAGCCATTGAAGAAGAAGAATTAGTATTTCAAGAACAAGAAGAAAAGAGAATGAAAGAATTGAAGGAGACGGAAGATAGGATTAGAGTTAAGCAACTTGAGAGAGATGCTAGAAGAAATAATTTGGAGAAGATGAGAGAAGAGGCAGCGAGGCGTAGAACCTTTGAGGAAAATATTTCTACATTTACATCTAAAATGACTAATGATATTCCTAGAGCAATAGTCTCAATGGGAGCTTTAGCTACTGATACATATACAACATCTACATCTCAACAACTAGAGCCTCAGACGCTCTTGTTAGTACTAATAAAATGTCATTTGTTGATCATGGCAAGAGACCTATGGACCAACCCTAGAAAAATACATTCAAAACCAATGATCAAACCAATACTTTATCTACCGAAATCACCACAAATAAATCAAAAGTTGACCCAACCCCATCTGATACACCTCTAGACCCTAAGATATTAAGGTTGTATTTGGAAAGTGAAAAGCTGCAAGAAGATTTGGAAAAAGATGAAATAATAGATTCTAATGCATAGATAGCTAAGAAGATTGCATTCCTTCAATTTTCCACCCATATTTCAGAGGCTTAAAGCTCTACAAATACTAATAGTGAGTTGCAAAAGAATAAATCTGATGGACATACTTCTAGTGGAAGTGGTGGTGGAGATCAAGGAGGAGGTGGTGGAGGAAAAAACAAGAATGATAAGTCTTATTTTGAAGATGATGAGGGAAGTAAGAAAGGGGGAGGTGATGGTGAAAGTGGAGAGGAAAAGGATGGTAACCACTCTAACAACAAGAAATATGATGAGCACAGAGATGATCATAGAGATCGACATACTAGGAGGCCACTCCAAGTACATAAATACCAACAGTTGTGTTTCACTGGAATACCTAGCTACCCTAACCATTCCCTAAATATTTTAGGCTTTCTCTAGTAAAATTGTCTTGAAATAATTCTTTAAATGGTGGATACCATCTCAAAGCATTCACTAATGTTATGGATGATTTTGAGGTAGAGGCATAAGATGTCATCATGAAGTTGTTCATGCAATCTCTTATTGAGGATGCAAGAGAATGGTACAAGAGTTTACCTGCTAAGAGCATTGGCTCTTGGGAGGAGGGTTTTTAGAGAACAATATGGTGAAAAGAATGACTCAATTTTTCATCATGTTTTATATATTTTTGCTCAATTTTATGTTACAACATGGCTTGAATATGCTTATTTTAGTATTAAAATGTAAATATTGAAGTCTTGTGAATATGTTGTGAAATTTTGTAAGACATTTCTACATTATTCTAGACTCTATTTAATATATTTCACTTAAAAATCATCATTTTACACATCAACAATTCCTAATTTGAAGTGGTGTTAAGTCTTGTAATCAAGATTCATGCTTTTCTAGGAATTTTCCCCTTATTTACATCTTTCTCATGTCTTATTTGACCCCTTTATATACTCATATGATTTATTTAAGTCTATTTTTGAATATATCCTCGACACATAACACTAAATTACATTTAATTTCCGATACCTAAGCTTATGTCCTAGGTGCGCCCATTCTCCATGGGTGGCGAATGAGTCCACCTTGGCCCCAAAATTCAAATTAATTCAAATTTCTTTTAGGATTTATTCAAAATTAGAATTGATGTCATCCTGTGATGATGTATGAAAGGTTACTAAGACACAAGGTTGATATAAATAAGAGAATTTCACCTCATTTTTCATCCATCCAATATCTCCAAGCATTCATACAATCCATTTTCATTCACTTAAGCATTCCAGCATTTGTAATAAATCATTCAGTAATTATTGAAGCATCTTGGAGCAGCCATTGACATTGATTTCAGACTTGCATCTTCAAGGATCTTGGTAGTCATAACATCTTTTATGTTCATTTATAATCTTTCTTACATTTCATTTATTTCTATTGGGTTTGAGTACCAAAGTGGGGTTTGACCAAGGAAAACCCTTATTTGCTAACCCACTACCATTTTTCTCCCTTTTCTATGTGTTTGCATCTTTGTTTTATAGATTTGACAAGTTTAAAAGGTGTTGAAAAGTGGAATCAAGTCAGCTAGGTTCTCCAAGTCATTTTTTCATCATTTCAAGCTTGATTGAGTGATTTATGTCCATTTTCTATAGAATTGACTTTAGGAACCCAACATTCAGACTTTACCAAATCTGATATTGTAGAGTTACTGACCATATTTCCATAAATCTACAAGTGGACTGATTCACCACCCTTGGTGAATGAATCCCACCTCAGATCAAAAATTAATTTTTGGATTTTGGATCCCAACAGATAGAAACCTATTACCGATAGTTTTCACTGTAGGTGGACTGATTCGCCACCCTTGGCAAATTAGTCCCATAGTGAATTTTTAGTGACTTCAATATTCCTTCCATACATCTCAACATCATTATTAGTCCAAGTGCACTCAAATTCATCCCTGTTAGCTCTGTTTTTATATTTTCTTTAGTTTTCATGTTGTTTGCATATCACAATGTGTTTTCAAACATTGCATAAAACTTAGTCTTGCATCCATTTAGATTAATTTCATTCAATAAATTACATTTATTTAAGTTCATTTAGGCATCACATTACTCCACATTACATATTTGAATGAACTTACTAGGTTTTTGGTCTCCTTGTCTCTCATTTTTGGGTGAAAAACCCTAGAAGACCCCTGTGTGCCAAAAATCCACGGTTCATTTTTGGCGAAGCCAACTTTTGAGCACTTTGCACTTTCTTTTTTCATTGGAATATTGCATATTAGATTACATTTTTCATTGCAATTCAATTAGGACATTGTTTTGTTTTTGCATTCTAGGTGTTCTTTTTCTTGCATTAGTAAAATTTAGCTTGCGTTTCATTCTTACATTTCATATAATTGAAAATTTGAAAATTTTTCATTTTGTACCTTTGATAACATTCTATTTTTACATTGAACACATTTTAAAATTCTGAAAATCATGAAAATCTTGCATACTAGGACTCATTTGGCACCTAGGGTGAATTAGTCCTTCTATAGTTTTTTAGCATTTATTTTCTACATTTTTTGGAATTTTTCCCACATTTTGTTTTATGTAGTTTCATTCTATTACAGTTAGCAGTAATTCAGTTATTAGCATTTACATACACTTGATTGTGTTGCATTTGAGTCACCTTCCTCCTTTATAGTACTTGTATGAGTGTTTGGTATTCCATTGATAATATTGTGCGGAGAAGAAGTTCTAGACTCATGGAATCCCACAATAGCACTTTCATTGTGGACCTCGGGATCTCTAGAGCTCCTACTCCTAGTATGGACAATGGTTTATTAAGAACTGACAATGCTACCTCACCTTCCCATCCATGACTGTTGAAACTCAAAAAAATTCTCAAGATAGGATTAATATTCATGAAGAATTTGCACATTTACAACATGATTTGACCCTTTAGAATGTATCCCAAACTATCATACCCACCATTGAAAACCTTCATCCATTGCTTGAACATGATGATGGTTTAATTTTCCTCAAAAATATTCTTGAGATTTGTAATAAACATGCTCCTCCTAATACCCAATCCACAATCCATCCTATTAGTCAAGGAGGCTATCAAGTTCCTCCCCCTACGACCATTACATCCATTCCAACCTATACACCCTCACAAGTTACTACTACTATGCAATTGGTTAGTTATGTGGCTCCTTCTTTCACAGTTCCACCTAGCATTCCTACTTCACTTGTGGCATCGAAAATCCCCTCTACTACCCTCACACCTCCTAGTATTCCTTTCACTTCACTTACCATGCCTTAAACTCCATCACCATTTACCCTTCCATCACAACCTACATATCATGATCCTATCATTACATAACTCCTTAACACCATTTCATCCATGGGGTATGTGTAGGATCATAATGGGCCAAAAAATGGCAATGTGATGGGTATGTGGCTGATGACTTTTTACCCAAAATTGATGAAACAAAATGGTTTTGAAAAGAGATTCTCAACTTTCCACCAATATAAATTATTCTTTACTTTGGATTTTAAAAGTACTATTATTCATTTTCTACTTGAATTATGACTAAAGTCCTGATTGATAGGCCGATTGAAAACATCTATAGCTTTCAAACATATCACATTTTTGAATCCAAAACATGTGTCACATTCTACTTGGCTCGATACTATAGGATTAAAAAAGAAAATTTAATTTCATGAAGTTTTGATCAAGTTAAGGTGGTCATATCGCGATGAAGTTTTATATTTTTAAAAGTTGTAATAAAAAAATAATAATTAATTATTTAATTGGAAAAAAAATTATAAAAAAATATGCATCACATCGAGACATGAGTCCTCTACTTATATCTAAAAATATCATAAAAATATATTATCATTTTATTGTGGTTATGGTGGTCATACAGACACTTAATTCTTATTTTTTCCCTGAAATTTAAGTACTACTTCATTGAAATTTCAAATTTTCACCAAATCAATTTTTTTTTTAAACAAACCTAGTAGTTCAGAAACTACATTCAATTTTCTACAAATCTATGCATACATAATTTTGAAATAATATATATAACTTATTGAAATTCTTACATCAAGTTTCCTAACTCTGATTTTTCTAAATTTTTTACCACTTAAGGGCTTGTTTTTTCCATGATGATCTTGCACATACCCCATGCAACATCAAATTTCTTCCATTAGTCAAGGTCAAATTGCTCCTATCACATATCATGTATGTAGTAGTCCATTACCCTTATAGATTCTACATACCCCAATGCCACAAGGGATAGAAATGTCTTGGTTTGAGTCATATGTAGGTAAAGGATATCCTATCAACCATGTTAATGACTTCACAACTTTATGTAGTGACTTTGTCCTCGATGAGAGACTCTTGGCCAAGCTTTTTGCTAGGACCTTGAAGGATAGTTCCTTAGAGTGGTTTTCAAACTTTCCTAATCATTCCATCCACTCCTTCAATGACTTGGTGGATGCTTTCATAAGTAACTTTCAAGTTCATATGCAACCTACGAAAACTATGGCTGACCTCATGCAATGTAGAAAAAACATGGATGAAAAGATTACCGATTTTATCTCATGATATCAATCTGTGTATTCCCAAATCAATATTAAGATTCTTGATGCACATCTACAAAATATTTTCATTGAGAATTTACATAGAAATCTTCAGGATAAGTTAACAATGATGAAATTCCCTTCATTTATGCATTTATGCACAACCTTGTGTGAATATCATAACTCGGTTTCAAGTTGTGATTCCCAATCCACTTTTAGCTGAGCTAGAAAACCTGAAAACAATAATAATAATCAAAACTTTCGTAGACCGAATAGAGGCTTTTTATAGTTTAATCTATTTTTGCAACTGCAACCTACCCAACCAATTCAAAATGTCATGATTGTTGTTAAATTTGATGTGCCTTATCACTATGGGGACCCTAATAGACAATTCACTCCTTTACCTGATTCCCTCCATAATACCATGAACCAATTAATCCAAAAATGCATGCTCACTTTGCCACCAATCCAGCCTCTTGATCCAAGCCAACCATTAGCACTTACCTCCAGGCCTAATGCTTATTATCACTTCCATCGTCAAAATGGACATGACATTGAACATTACAAGTGTCTAAAACATCTAGTTCAAGACCTCATTGATTCAGGAGAATTGTCTATTATATATAGAAGCAATAAATCTGTTGCACCCCCTAGCCAAAATTTACAAATTTTCACCAACCCTATACCTAAACATACAACCTCATTTGTGAAGGCTAGTGAACCTTATCAAACCAATGTAATGACTATCGATACACATAATGAGCAACATGACATATCTCCTATAATTGTTGATTGTATTCCTATGGAAGATCTTGTAGCTATGATAGATGTTATCCCTCGTAAGGACCACACTAATAAATCTCTTCATATCACCTTTTCTAATAAAGAAATCTTACCAAAACTTCTTGACGGTCATCTCTACATAGCTAGAAGAATCTATGATAAGCCCACTAATGGGATATTGATAGATCCTGCTTGTGGTGAAAATGTGATCACAAAGGATTTCTTGGTATTGCATGATTTATATCAAGATGAATATGATAAAGCAACTGCATGGATAAAAACACACAATGGATTTGCCATCCCTACGATCAGATCAATCATGCTAGGTTTACAAATAGGACCTAGGACACTTGATGTGATATTTTTTATTATTTCACAATCCAACCAATTTTGTTTGTGGTTAGGCCACCCCTGGCTTTGCTCAATGAAAGTGGATGCATCGGTCATTCATAAGTGTTTGAATTTCCCACATGGTAATGAAGTCTTTACCGTCCACAATAGCCACTTTAATCCCTTATCTTCCAAAGGTAACTTTTCCCTAGAAGCCTTTTGGCTTGAATTGATTGAACCTATTACACCTAGAAAGGATTTCTTTTTCATAGCATACCAAAAGTTTAAAGCCAAAAGAATTACTAAATTGTCTCTTCGTGATGTTTCCCTAACCACTTCCACCACTCCTATTATAGATGAGACTATGCTTGAAACTCCCTCTACCAATAGTCATCCTTTACCCACTCTGTTGCAACCTAATCCTTCAACTCCTTTGTCTAAAAGACCTAGAGAAGTTGTGAATAGTCCAACATTGCCACCCTGAATTAACCAAGTTTACAAAGCTAAAGAGAAAGAGATTGATCCATCTCCTTCTAAAATGAAGGAGCTTCAAGTTGATCAATCCACTTTAACCCCTCAACAAATTCAAAATAGAATTAGATGAAATCAAGCTGCTAGAGAGCATCAACGATGTTGTCATTTTCTAGCTCGAGAATTGAAAATTAAAACAAATAAAGAAAATAATCGTCCTCCCTTGATGAAAATAATTCTTGATACTCCTCCTACAATACCACAAGACAGTCCATCCCCTCCAACCCACCAACCTAACCCTAACATACAACCTCCCTTGTTGATTCACACCTCTTTGGAAATCATTCTTCATCCTCCTATATTCATTACTCTTGATGAGGATGATGATGAAGAGATAGCTAAAATTGACGAAGAGGTGCATAATAATTTGAATGCTTTGTTCTTCTCTTCTATGATCTTAGACAATAAATCTCTCATACCAAAGGGAAAACCTGGTGATTCTCCTAGATTGGCACTTGCAATTCCTCCATTGGATAGCCAACCACCTTTGCAATATGATGATCATGATTAGGAGGAAAATGACCTATTAGATGGTTGGTTTTCCTTTGCTTCACTAGCTTCTTTATTCACTTTTCCTTGTATAGTATTTTTTATGTGTGATTTCGTGTTCCCCCGTATCATTTGTTTTATGTTATCTCTCTCTTTGTACACTTCTATTTGTATCTCTATTCTTCTATATGTCATGCATTGTCTTTCACTTTCTTCATTTTTCTTTTGTTTTGTGTTTGTCCTTTGGGGATGACGCAAAGCATAGAGACACCCTAAGTCTCTTCCATGTTGACCCATAAGGTCTATTTCCTTTTTTCTTGTCTTTTCTTGTCTTTTCCTTCTGAGGATTATGCAAGGCATCGAGACATAAATGTCTCTTTCATGTTGACCCAAAATATTTTTCATTTTTTTTTTCCTTTTTGGGGACAATGCAAGGCATTAAGACCACAATGTCTATTCCATGTTGACCCAAAATTAATCTTTGTTTTAGTTTTTTTCCGCTCTCTTTGTGTCATTCTTCTCGTTCTATGTCTTCGAGGAATGATGATAGTTCCACGCTCTTTCATAGAAAGATTGCAGGAACGAACATACTAATCCCACATAAATAGATCCCTTATGTGTTTTGGTGTGATTTCTTTTTTGGGGGGAAACTCCCTTTTCTTGCTTTATTTTTCATTTTCCTTGACATGACACAGCCTAACTTTGAAACATATTACTTGGCATAGAGCTTTCCTAGTTGGCTCTCATGTCTTGTTTTTCTTTTGCATTATCTTTCTTCTACTTTAAAGAAATTTCTCATGAATGAGGTGTAGAAATTCCTTTAAAGTGGGGGGAATAAAATACCATCATCCATTTGCATTCTTTGTTCCTAGTGTAGCCTTGTCATTTATATAATGTTTTCATTACTTTGTGGATGACATTGGGTATAATTTCCTTCATAACTTTGATATTTCTTAGCATATTACATTCCTCTTAGTGGTTTTATGTGATGCACTACATCCCCTAAGTTGTGAATTTACTATCCTTTGATTGGTCCTCTCTTGGAGACATTCGACACAATGTTCCCTAAGTGATTGAACTTTAATAAATTGAACAAGACTCCTTTGAACAATTTTTGCATTTTACATGTTGCACTTTCATTTGGCCACCTTGCATAACACAACTTGCATGCCTGTGGTGTCATCTTATTTGTTTGCTTACCTTGCATAACACAACTTGCATGCCTATGGTGCCATCCTATTTTGTTCATGAGTTCTAAGCATATGGATTCTTGCTTGTCTTATGAAATTTAAGCTAACATTTACATTTCCATTTCCATTTCCATTTCTTTTGTGGCACCTTTGTTAAAGTTATCAGGAGTTATAACTTTGTGATGGTTATGTGGGAAGCCCAACTAGCGGCATGAATTTTCCCCATACTCACTTTTGTGTTTTTGAGTGCATGCTAACTAGCGCATGTATCTATTCTATTTTTGGCCCTTCTCACCCAACAAATGACCTAAAAGTCTATGGGCCTAGAGTGAGTACACATTCTCTTTTTTCCTAGATCCAATTCACAACAAGTTGGATCGATGATTGAAGCTTCATTTATTTCCTCAACACTTGTGTATTCCTTTTTTCTTATGTTTCATTTGTCATGGTATCTTCATCCAGGGGGCTTGATCATCCCTCTTGTTTTTTGTTATTCCATCTTGCTAATGTAAGCGCATTTGAACCCTTATTTTTGATGTTCATGGCTACTTTAGTGTGAGTTTGAAGAAAGTTCTTCCTCTCACTAAAGTGGGGGCTAAATGTGTCATAGAAAAATGGCCCCTTGTCATTTTCATGGCATTTTAGGTCTTTTTTCATCATGTTTTACATATTTTTCCTCAATTGTATGTTACAACATGGCTTGAACATGCTTATTTTAGTATTAAAATGTAAATATTGAAGTCTTGTGAATGTGTTGTGAAGTGTTGTAAAGCATTTCTACATTATTCTGGACTCTATTTAATATAATTCACCTAAAAATCATCATTTGACACATCAACAAGTCCTATTTTCAAGTGTTGTTAAGTCTTGTAATCAAGATTCACTCTTTTCTAGGCATTTTCCCCTTATTTACATCTTTCTCATGTCATATTTGACACATTTATATACTCATATGCTTTATTTAAGTGTATTTTTTAATATATCCTCGACACATAACACTAAATTACATTTAATTCCCGACACTTAAGATTATGTCCCAGGTGGGATCCATTTGCCAAGGGTGGCGAATGAGTCCACCCTAGCCCAAAAATTCAAATTAATTCAAATTTCTTTTGAGATTTATTCAAAATTATACTTGATGTTAGCCTTTGATGATGTATGAAAGGTTACTAAGACACAATATTGATATAAATAAGAGAATTTCACCTCATTTTACATTCATTCAATATCTCCAAGCATTCATACAATCCATTTTCATTCACTTAAGCATTCAAGCATTTGCAATACATCATTCAATAATTATTGAAGCATCTTGGAGCAACCATTGACGTTGATTTCAGACTTGCATCTTCAAGGATCTTGGTAAGTTGTAACATATTTTATGTTGTTCATTTATATTATTTCTTTCATTTCATTTATTTCTATTAGATTTGAGTACCAAAGCGGAGTTTAACCAAGGCAAACCCCTATTTGCTAACCCACCAACATTTTCCCCCTTTTTGCATGTGTTTGCATTTTTGTTTTGTAGATTTGACAAGTTTAAAAGGTGTTGAAAAGTGGAATCAATTAAAATAGGTTCTCCAAGTCATTTTGTCATCCTTTCAAGATTGATTGAGTGATTTTTGTTTGTTTTCTACAGAATTGACTTCAGCAACCCAACATTTAGACTTTACCAAATCTGGTGTTGTAGAGTTGCTGACTATATTTATAGAAATATAGGAGTGGACTGATTCACCACCCTTGGAGAATGAGTCCCACCTGAGATCATAAATCAGTGTTTTGTCAGATTCTTGATCCTGATAGACAGAAACCTGTTCCTAATAGTTTTCACCTATAGGTGGACTGATTCGCCATCCTTGGAAAATGAGTCCCACAATGAATTTTTCGTGACTTCAATTTTCCTTCCAGAAATCTCAACAACATTAGTCTCAGTCTAGGTGCACTCATATTCATCCATGTTAGCTCTATTTTGCATATTTTCTTTTGTTTTCATGTTGTTTTTATATCACACTGTGTTTTTAAACATTGCATAAAACTTATTCTTGCATCCATTTTGATTAATTTCATTCAATAAATTGCATTTATTTAAGTTCATTTAGGCATCACATTACTCCAAATTACATATTTGATTGAAATTACTAGGTTTTTGGCCTCCTTCTCTCTCCTTTTTGGGTGAAAAACCCTAGAAGTGTTAGAGACCCATTAAGTACCAAAAATCTATGATTCAAAAATATCAGCAAAGAAACTTGTAAAGTTTGTAGAAGATATGACTCGAAACTCTTCAAAAGTTTGAAAAAGGAAGAAAAGAGTTCAGGCACTAAAGGGGGAATAATTGAGGACAAGCTTGATAGTTGCATGAAAGCTATCAATGATAAAATTGTAAGGAAAAAGAAGGCCCAACCTAAAAACTACCAAAGGAATGAAAGAACCCCTAGATTGCAATATCACCCTTACAATACCAATTCATATAATGGGAATCCTATCTTAAAAAATTAGAGGAATACCCAAAAAAAATTCCTTTAGACCCTTTGCAAAAGAATTCAAGAAATTTTGTTGAAGATACTCCTTGGTGTATGACTTGCCAAATGGCATAGTCCTCACAGTAAAGTGTAGTAGCACATATGGTGGAAGTAGAGGAGGACATGCCTAAAGATTGTGATCAACAAGATCAAGAGGATGATGATGTACTTATGATTATGGGTGATTCTAACATTCCCTGTAGTGAATGTTGTTTTGATGAAGATTCTTATGAAGTAGATGTAGATAATCAAAGGAAAATTGCTAATGCATATCATTAGAAAGTTATTTTTGATGAGGATGACACTACTAAGATTGAGGCTTACAATTTGGAGGAAATTGAAGATGGTGTTTCATTAAGAAGGCCCTTTGCAGAAGATATTGCAAAATATAGAACAATCTTAGCGGCTTAAGCTAGGAGTTCTTATCATTTGAGGAATAGAACTATTGGAGATGAACAAGGTAATATTGCTGGTCTTTTCATCAAGGAATAGAATGATAAGGGAAAATAAAATGAACCTGATGAAAAAGTAGAATCATTCAAAGCTAAAGAAGGCAAGGGAGATAAAATTTGGGCCAAGTGAGCGAACAAGCCAAAAGCTACTCATAGACACAAATTTCCTACTGAAAAATTAAAGACACAGAAGCATGCTCTTGATGCCATAAGGAAGGATGTTGAACACAAGGCTAGAGAAACCAAAAATAAACTAAAAGATAGTAGCAACAAACAAGGTATTCCTTCAATTGAACTCCCCAAGTATACTCTTGTTGATATTTTTTAGTTAGTCAAGTTAAAGTGTTTGTACCTTTTCTTCAAATGATGAGATAGAAGAACATAAAAAAAAAGGTAGTGGACCTTATCAATGGTGCTTCTATAGCTTGTAATGATTTAGTCTAGATCACTCCATCCAAATTAAATGAAAAGGACAAGAAGAGTAGAGAATTTGAGGTAGTGATTGCTAAGATTCTCCATATTTTCTTAGGAAATTCTATGAACACTTGTCCAAATAAGATAGATCCATTTTTTCTTACCCTGATGGTTGGGGGGAATTTTATAAAGAATTGTATTATTGAATCTGGTGCATCAAACAATATTATGCTAGTTAAAATCATGGATGCATTATGATTAAGGGTTGATATCACCTATGGCAAGTGTTATACCATGGATGCTAGAGAGGTCCCTGTGGTAGGTGTGGTAAATGAGCTTCCATATATATTGGAAGCTTTCCCTGACAAAGAGTTTAAAAGGAGTGTGGTAGTGGTTGATATCCCACCTAACTATGGAATGTTATTGTCATGAAAAATGGAGTTCATTTATGGGAGGCATTATGCAGTGTGACATGTCTTATGCCACATTTCCCATTGAGGTCAGAATGACCAAGTAATGAGGTAATCTCAGATACCACATATGTTGGAACCTATTCCTAAAGATGACACAATTTTTTTTATAGATATCAATATTGGTGAGTTCAAGGTAGAAGGAGCACCAAGAGAAGTTGAGAGAGGTCCTACACCTATAGAAAATGAAGTTTTAAGAGTAGCTCATAAAGAAGGACTGTGGAAAATGTACTTTGATGGTGCAAGTTCCAAAGAAAGATCTGGTGCAGAAATTTTATTAGTATAACCTACTGGAAATACTTATAAGTTCTCTTTTATGTTGTCTTTTATCTATACAAATAACATAGCAAAATATGAAGCCTTGCTATTGGGATTGAGACTTTCTGAAAAGTAGTGAATCATAAAGTTAATGGTAATTGGTGATTTTGAGCTTGTAATATCCCAAGTAAGAGCTAAGTATGCTTGTGAAAATAATAGATCGAAGCAATACATGAATTCTATCTAGGATTCTATTGAACAGTTTGATGCTTTTGGAAGTGACTGGATGGAAAGAGGACATAATAGAGTAGTTGATTTGCTTGCTAATATTGCATTAAGACCTAATGATATAACCTTCATGGGAATTTCTAAGGTTGAGATACAAACAAGACCATCTATCCCTTACAATGTATACAATTAGAAAAAATTTAATGATGATGAGGATATCCTTAGATTTTTAAATTGTGGTGATAAATATGAAGGTTAGGAAATTGATTTTAATGGATTTGTAGAGAGTACTAATAGAAAGGATACGATGCTCATAAAAGAGGTCATCCAATTAAAAAAAAAAAATCCCCAAAGGCCTTGTAGCTCTTGAAAGGGTCTTTTATAGTCAAGATACAAACACGGCCAAAACAACTGTTTCTCACTTAGAGGACCTAGAAGAAGTGAACTTGGGAACTATAAATGCTCCAAAGAAAGTCTATGTAGGAAAGAAGATGTAGCCAAAGGTAAAGGCAATGTTAATCACCTTACTCAAAAAATATAGACATGTCTTTGCTTGGTCATACGATGACTTGAAAGCTTGCAGGGAGGAATTGTTTTAGCATGAAATTCATTTAAAGGAAGATGCAAAACCCTTCAAGAAAAAGAAAATACCAATCAATCCTACTTTAGCTCCTAAAATGCAAGAGGATTTAGTAAAGTTGATGGATGCTAGTATTATTAAACCCATTGGACACTCTTCATGGGTATCTAATCTGGTACCAGTAAGAAAAAATAATCGTGCCATAAGATTATGTGTTGATTTTAGAAACTTGAATGTATCCTCATTAAAGGAAAATTGTTCATTACCGAACATGGAAGCTATGTTACAAAAGGTAACTAGTTATGAGCTACTTTCAATGATGGATGGTTTTTTAGGATATAATCAAGTAAAGGTAAAGGAGTCTGAGCAGTACAAGACTACATTTACTACTACTTGGGGTACCTATGTATATTTAAGGATGCCTTTTGGCTTAACAAATGAAGGTGCCACTTTTCAAAGAGCTATGGATGTAGTTTTCTCATATTTTATTGACTTATTTATGGTTGTATATAAAGATTACTTGACCACTTATTTTAAGAAAGAAGAGGATCATTGCATGCATTTAGAGAAAGTTTTTATTAGGTCACTAGAATATGGAATATCTTTGAATCCAAAGAAATGTGCCTTTGGGGTCACTGAGGGAAAATTTCTAGGGCATATTGTGTCAAAGGAAGGAGTAAGGATAGACCGCGAAAGAGTGGCAGCCATTGACAAGATCCCTCAGCCAAAATATGTCAAGGGCATCCAATCATTTTTTGGGCAGATAATTTTTTTGAGAAGATTTGTAACCAACTTTGTAGAAATTACAAAATCTATTTCCAAAATGCTAAAGAAGGTTGGAAAAGTACTTTGGAGTGAAGAGCCTAGTAAGGCTTTAAAGAAAATAAAACAAGCTATTAAAGAAGATCCAATTTTGAAGTCTCCCGAATTTTCTAAACCAATGCATATTTTCTTTTTTTCTTCTTTTCATACTATTGTTGTTATCTTACTATAGAAAAATGAGAAGGGTTTTGAACAACCAATTGCATTTTTTTGCAAATCTTTACAAGCTGCATAATTGAAAAATGACACTACTGAGAAACAAGAATATGTTTTGGTAAAGGTTGTGAAGAATTTCATCACTTACCTAGAAGGGTCTATAGTTATGGATTTTGTACCAAGTGCAGCTGTGAAGAAAATTTTCACTTAGCAAGAGACAATAGTCAGAAGGTGTAGATGGATCAACAAGATCGAAGAATTTAATATTGACGTTCAAATTACCAAGTTAGTAAGAGGACAGGGCCTATCCAAGTTAATGGAAGAGGAAAATTTGGAAGCTAATCATGTTAATTAGATTGAAGTAATCAATGTTGTACCTCTCTGTGATATGCAAACATGCGGATGGTATAAAAGAATTATCTAGTATTTACAAAAAATTTAATGTCCTATTGATATGGCTGACAATGAAAAAAGAGCATTGAAATTGTATGCTATTAGGTATGTGATTATTGACAATGAGTTATGGTGGAGAAGCTTGGATGGAGTACTTCTGAATTGTGTAGATGGAAAATAAGCATTGGTATTTCTGTAGGAAATGCACAATGGGGTGTGTGGTGGTCATTACATGGCAAAGACTACTAAATGAAACATTTTGAGAGTAGGGTTCTAGTGGCCCACTATTTTTAAAGATGCTCACAAGTTTTTCAAAACTTGTGATGCCTGTCAGTGATTCTCAAGAAAAATGAAGTTCTCAATAAATTTACCACTCAGGCCCATGACAATTGAATCCCCTTTCCAACAATGGGGAATTGATTTCATTGGGGAAAAATCAAAAAATTATAGTGGAGGTCACTCATGGATTCTTGTTACCATTGACTACTTTACAAAATGGGTAGAAACAATACGTACAAAGAAGGAAACAAGTAAGGTGGTAGTTGATTTTTTGTTAAATAACATTCTTATTAGATTTGGAGTGGTCCTCATAGGATTATCTTAGATAATGCTATGTGCTTTAGATCAAATGAATTTAGGGACTTTTGTGAAAGACATGGCATACAAGTCTCTTATTCTTCACCTTACCATCCTCAAGGAAATGGTCAAGCTGAGTCTATTAATAAGAGCTTGATGAAGATAATCAAGAGAGTTATGGAGAAAAATAAAAAGGCTTGGGACTCAAAATTGAAACTGGTGCTCTAGGAAGATAGAGTGACTATGCAAAAGGCTACTATTTATTCACCATTTGGCTTAGTATATGGTCTAGAGGCTAGATTTCCACATAATAACCTACTCAAAATGTACAAGTTTTTGTACGAAAATGATGAAGAAATTTGTGATGATATGCAACATAGAATAAATAATCTAGTGGAATTAGATGACTCCAGGAGGGAAGCTAAAGTTAAAAAATTGAAGATGCAACTATAGGTTAAGCATTTACATGACAAGAAATCTTCTCCCATAAAGTTTGAAGTAAACAACATGGTGTTAGCCTAGAATGCAAGAGCTCGAGATAAAAGCAAGCATGGGAAATTTGAAGCATTATGGATTGGCCCTTATTTGATAGCTAGCACTCACAGAGAGGATTCATATTTCCTTTAGAGCCTAATAGATGAACTTTTTGAATTTCTAGTACATGGAGAGTTTTTAAAGCCATACTTCTCCTAACTATGTTATTCTCCATGTACATTTTTTTTGTATATTATGTATATAGGTATGTTTTCTTTTATTGTGTTTTGGTTCTACTACCTTTTCCAGGTAGTTCCTTGGTTTGGGTCCTTGGGTTCTAATCCACATTTTGGTTTGCTTCAATCCAGGATTCTTGGGATCTCACCATGCCTGCAAGAGGCATATGTCTCTAGTTGGATCCACTAATGGAACCTTAATTTTCATGTCCCATCTCAAAACCCTTGTTGCATTTAGGAGGGATTAGGATTCATGTTAAGCATTTGAATGTTCTATTTTGTTGTTGACTCCCTATTTCTTGTTGTAGATCACTGTTAGAACTTTTTGTGTCTACTTTTATTATTTTTCAATTGGTTCCCTAATCATGGTCTATAAATTCTTGTTATAATGGTTTTTGGGTTTTTTGAGTATTTTCCTATCTATTCTATTATCCTAGGAAGTCCCCTCCATTAAAACAACTTATGAGCACATGCCTAAAGGTTTTCACTTAAGTTAAATCAGCCTTCTATCTTTACCACTCATCACTAATCACTTTTGAAATGTATGTTTTAAATTAGTGACGTGCGATGAGGTGATATCACTTTGATATCACTCATTGTGAATAGCTCCTTGAAACTTCAAATTACAAATAGCGATGAGAGAGGTTCTTAGTATTGTTAAGCAATCACTCATCACTAATGATTTATGACCTTTTAAAATTGTAATAGTGATGAGTGAGCCCTCTGACTTTATGATCATATTTTTCATCACTTATCACAAATACGTTAGGAGTTGATTATTTTAAATCAACGACAAGCGAGGATGTGAATTTCCAATTGCATCACTTCTCATGGATTGTTTTTGAGTGCTAAGTTCTTGATTAGTGATATGTGATATGTAATGATATTAGGATAGTCCCTCATCACTAATTACTTGCAAACCTTATGAGGAAAATTAGCGATGAGCGATAAGGTTTCTTTCAAGAAGGTTTCTCTCGCTAACCTAAATACTTATTTGCAATAAATTTTTGTGCCATTGATTGTTTATGCAGGTGTACGTGTCAAAATATGGTGATTTCATCTCCTATTCCTAATAAAATCTAGGGTGAAAATTTGAATTACAAGGAGTGATGGAGATGAACGTGATCGAGAAACAGGCCACAAATCTAAGGGCTTAGATTTTATCGCATACTCACTAGTAAAGCTGGACTAGGATGAAATAAATCAGTAATAGGTGACAAGCATTACAAGAAAGGGGAAATGTGGAAGAATCCTAAGGATTTTGTATAAAGTAAAAGGGAAGGTGGCGATATGGATTAATAACCATTGATATAATTTCAATGTTGAAGGATCAACTATCAAGGTTTAAACCTGAATGACAAATTGTTAGTTTTCTCATGTGAGCTTACTATCAAGTATTAATGGTGACACACTTCTCTTTCGTCCATAACATAAAGTAGATACCTTGTTGATTGTGCATACAAATTCATTGGTTGGAGGAAAGAATACCAGAAGCTAAACAAATTGTGAGACAAGCCCCAAAAGTTATTAGTAACCAGAGTGACACTACTCTCACCCGAGTAGGCAAAATTGATATCCCCTTCTAATTGAAGTAGTAGGGTGAATACCCTAGAAAGTTGGTAGAAAATTTGGGGGAATTAGCAATTCATTCATTTCAGGTAGTTTCAATTAGTTGTTTGAGCATTGTATAAATTATGAACAAAGGTGCCTTGTTCAGTAGTAGTGTTTTTTCCTATCATAACTATGGAGGGCTTTATTTGGTTGTAAGAAATTGTAAACCATAGTTCCATTTGTGTTACAAGCATGAGTGACACAGAGCCTAGTGAATCTAGTGTTAGACCAGAAAGGAAACCAAAATAGAGGAAGGTTAAAAGACTTAAAACTTAGAATTTTTCAACAAAAGTTAGGCCTAAACTAGTAATTGTTTCTAAACCTTCCCAAGCACTCCTGCAACATCCACTAGGTCTAGGAGTGCAAAGAAAGAAGCAGAAAAATTTATGCAAGAGACCTCTGGAGGTATCAAAGGAGGGTCATGAGTTGGAAAAAGGCCCACAGGACAAGTTACTATGACTACTAGATTGATTGATAATGCTGGAAAAATTGGTGAAACAACCCAACCCTAGAGTGGATGGTAATTGTTTTGGTATTCTTTCAATAGGAAAAATTCTAGCAAGCCTACATGTTGTCTATGTGGGTTGAACCTTGGAAAGCTGGTGGTTCCAAATGTATTTGTAGAAGTTGATTTAATGATGGAGTTGGCTAGGCACTATAACCCTACTGATAGGACAATCAAAAGTGAGAATGGTGATATAGTTCTGGAGGTGACAAAGGATAAGATGATAGATGTATTTGGGTTCAATCCCAATTATACTTCAAAGTTTAGACATGCTAACTTGTATGTTGAGTGTGAAAAGAGAAAATTTGGATTCAAAAAAGTACTACTTGTCTGACACAAAAGGAGCAAGGAAAGATTTACTACTAAGGATGTTGAGCCTTTTGAGTGTGAAAAATTTGAAGATTATTTCAAAAATACTTATTACTATTTAAATAAAGTATTGGCTCAAGATTTTGAGGTTAGGATAGCTCCTAATTTATTGCTAATGGTGGAGGATATACAAAACTATAATCAAAACACTAGCTTTGATTATGCTAACTTTTTGCTAAAAGGATGCATGAGGATTTTATCAATTAGAAAAAGGGGGTGATCCCTTTGTCCTACCCCATTACTCTTTACTGATGCATATGCTCTTATGGGAAGGTGATTATGAGTGGAAAGGAAATTAAATATGAGATTAAAGACAATGAAAATAATGCTATCCTTGTACAAATGTGGACATAGATTTGGGATCAAGATTTCTCCCATTCCAATTACATCTTGTTTTCCAATGTTGTAACATATGGTATCTTAGAGTCATTGGGTGGAGCACCTAAATTTAGACTTTCTCCAGAAATCAAAAGTCTTATGCGCCCAAAGGATGTACCAGGCTCTAAAGCAACACATAATTGGGCTTAATGGTTTCTATATTCTAAATATACTTTGATCAGGGCTTACGGAGCTAAGGTGGCACCTCATTTTCTACCCTTGTATGTCTCAGATAGATTTGATTTCATAGAGCTCATTTGGAAAATTGATGTGATGGATTATGAATTTTTTAGAAAAGACAAAAAGGGAACTGTAATAAATGCCCAATGTACTTTTTCTTACTTCAAGATCACTTCCCTTGAGGGGTATGAAAAGCTTGGAATTATTGTAAATAATCTTAGAATACCTATTAGTGAGATTATATTTTTTGATCCAAAAAGATTTGTGGAAAAAAGAAGAATACAAAGGAGCTTAGGCATCATACACCATGAATTTTTATATAGAGATGATATACTAAGGAATCTGACAAGTGATGAGGCCACCATGGCTAGGAAGAAGGAATGGTTAGCTATGGAAAACCTTGAGGAGAAGATTATGAAAAGTAATTCCTTCTACATCAGTCCATATAATGTAATTCAAATCCCTTGGAGAGGGCCTTTACTATGATAAAGGATTATCAATCTGGAGAATTTCAAGTAAAGGTAAAGGAGGCTATAGACAAACCCCATTTCCTCTTAGAACAACATCAATAGCAAAAATCTATAGATATCCTAGAGCAACCTGTAGATGTTCAGGAGGTCAAGGAAGAACAAATGGAAAAGCATGTGCCAAGAAATGAGGAGGTGGGGCAGAAATTTCCCCTTCCTCATATTGAATAAACTCAGTTCATATTTTCCTCTTGTCAGGATTTTCAAGTGCGAATATGACAGAGAAAATGATGATGATCCCAGGATTAGGGAGTGATGAGTTTTTGGATGATGATAAATTTGTGCAGAAAAAATAGTTTCAAGAGTTTATGATTTAGCTGTGGAGTAAGGAAATAAAACATAGACTTGAATCAACCCGATCTAATGCTAAACCTTCTCATCAAGAGGAAACTGAGAGAGCAGAGGAATAGAAAATTAGGACTAAAACTGCAGCTATTACTCCCACTGAGGCTCGAAGGATTGTCAAAGATAGTAGAATCATGTTGATACCAAGATGTACTATCACTGTTGCCATATCATATGATGCAGTTAGGAGAGATCCTCAAGCTTTGATATATGAGGATCAATTTGAGAATAAAGTATTTGGTTCTGGATATAGTCCAAAGTTGCATACTCTTGCAATTTGGTATATGGCACCTAATACTAGTAAACATGATGTTGCTAGGCCTATTGAAGAAGTTATTGGTTCACTAGTGGTTAAGAGAGCTACTGAAATAACTCCTATCCAGGCAGTTGAGTTAACTACACATGCTGTAATGGTTAGTGTTGATACTGCACATATTTTTGAAAAGAGATATGAATCCTTGGTTAAAGAATATAATAAGGCTTTGACTGAGCTGAATGAAATGAGAGCCACTGTTCAACCTATTCAGAAGGGAATGGCTCAACCATCTTCTTATTCTTCTTCATTTGATATGTCTACACAAGATAGGGACACTTTGGCCCTAAGAATTGATGATTTGAAATAAAAGTTGGCTATAAAGAAGGAAAATGTCAAGCAGGCCAAACTAGAAATAGTTAGGGTGGCCAATTAAATTTTTGAGGATGTGTTGAGGTATAGAGTGACCAAGCTGGTCCACAAAGTTAATGACGTTTTGGCCATGTATAAGAATATTCAGGTATGTGCAAGATCATCATGGAAAAAACAAGCCCTTAAGTGGCAAAAAAATTAGAAAAATTAGGGTTAGGCAACTTGACGTAAAAATTTGAATAATTTATCTATATTATTTTAAAAATATGTAAGAATATAATTTGTAGAAAATTGAATGTAGTTTCTAAAAAAATAAAACATCTATTTGGTGAAATTTTGAGATTTCAATGCAGTAGTACTTAAATTTCAGTGAAAAAATAAGAAGTAGGTATCTGTCTGACCACTCTAACCACAATAAAATGATAATATTTTTTTATAAAATTTTAGATGTAAGTAGAGGACTCATGTCCCATCGTGATGCATATTTTTTTGTAATTTTTTCCATGTAAATAATTAATTATGAATTTTTTATTACAAATTTTTTAAAATATAAAAACGTGTATGTCTAACCACCTTAACTTGGTCAAAACTTCATGAAATTCAATTTTTCTTTTTTTAATCCTATATTATGTGAAGCATAGAATGTGATGGATGTTTCAGATTCAAAAAATGTGATACCATTTGAAAGCTATAGATGTTTTTCAATCAGCCTACCAATCAGAACTTTAGTCGTAATTCAAATAGAAAATGAATAATAATTATTTATTAAATTCAAAGTAAATAATAATTTATATTGGTGGAAATTTGATAATTTCCTTTAAAAAACCTTTTCATTTCATCAATTTTGGGTAAAAAAAAGTCGTTAGCCACATGGGCCATCATATCACTTACATATAGCCACTTTTTGGCCCATCATGATCCTGCACATACCCATTCATGAGGCAAATACAAAGTATCTACAAGTGTAGGAGGCCTTCAGGAACAAATGGAATAATTTGATTTCTCAGGTAAATTATTTGAAATAAATTATGCCAAAAATGAATGAGGACCCCAAGGCACCCACAAATATTCCTGACATCTTGCAAACTATTGACTCAATAAATGAGATAACTACTTTCCATGGAAAGTTGGGTATATAACTCTAGAGTAAGTTGAAAATATTGAAGGAAATGGAAGAACATGGTATGCCTCAAATATTGGATCTAAAAGGTGAACTGCATCCATTTGACACCTGGAAGAAATATTTGGGAGGAATGCTTGGAGCAGCTATGATGGCATTGTCTATCGATGACTACATCTTGCTTAATTTGAATATTGACACAATGGTGGAAATTGAAATAAAAATGGATATGTTTGTTAAAGAGGCCATGATTTTAGTTGATGCAAGGTATTCTCAGTACATTACTAAGGTGCACAATTTATTGAATATTAAATGGCCCACTAAGGAAGAATACAACACTTGGTTGGAGAAATACATAGAATGAATCTATGTAAGGATTAGTGAAGGAGGAAAATAATGGGTAGGAGAAGAGTAATGCATAGCCCAAATATAGTATAGATTAGGCTTTTTGTATAACATGGTAAAATATTATTCTCTCCTTGAATTCAGATGAATAGCACATGGTGCTAATGTGGATTGACATTTTTTGACCTTTTTCTTCTTTCCTTTCCTTGCTTCCTAATTTTTGTTGTTTTGATTCTCTCACGGGTGGCATTTGAACACATGGGGAATATCTTGTAACAAACTAATGATTTTTTTTGAGGTGGGACCTATTTTCCATGAAAAGTTGAGGTTAATTTTGCCTCATGTTTATTTACTCCACCTAAAGACTCAAGTGTAACTGAAAGAGGAAGATTGTTGCAAGCGGTCCAATGGGATCATGACATGTGTGCTATCTGGTCTGAGGCTTGTTTTATCCTTCATCTCTATAAGAAGGAATTTAGGACCAAAAGCACGAGAGTTAAAATTTTTTGAGTTAATACGATTAGATTGTCAAGATAATACAAAGCAAGTTTTAGAGTCTAAGTTTTAAGTTTCTTTTGAAATTCATACTTATGCATGTAAGACTAATAATGATACAACATTTATAATGCAAAGTATTATCAGTTTCATGGTTATTGTCTCTCCTTGTATGTGTATTATGAGTTATGATTGAAAGTAATCAAGGATTTCTTTCATTTGTCTCTCTCATTACCTGATGGATGTTTAGTTTCACTCTTGCTTATTGATTCAATGAATTGATGTAAGTTCTTGTATGAGATTAATTACTTATAAGAATTATGTGCTAGGATATTTGTAAGAAGTAATAATCAAGAATGTCACAAAGGAATGTTGTAATGCAAGATTTCTTGAGGTTATATGTGCTATCGTTTAAATTGTTATCAAGTTATATAGAAAGGTATTAACTCTGTGCTTGGGATAAAGACATTGGTTCATGCAAAGTATCTATTTTACATTTTCAATATTGATTCATTAACTAATCAATCTTTAAATCAAAGAATCTCAAGGGGATACTATTATCTTTGTTTTTTGTTTGAAGTCTACTCTCTCATATTCAATACATATAACATTGATACATAACCTACCAACTTATTTGATGCATATTATTGAATGGTTTCATGAGAGATATTTGTTATTGACAATTTATTTGAATATAATTGTGCTAAGTCCTTAAATATATATTGTGGGATTACCCTCCCGGGTTTCATAAAGCCCAAAGAGTAGGAATAGAAGTTTAGAAACCTCTATTCGTTCGTTGGCCAATCCCTTTGGTATTATTGATAATTGGAAATGGAAAATTCCATAGGTATTTTTAAAGATCAGTTTGGTTCTTAAAAAATAACCAACACTTATCAAGAAAAAATAGTTTCATGTTTATGAATTACATGTCATGTCATTTACTATGCCCATCTATCTATTTGCAAAGCAAAATTCTCAAGAGAATTAAATTTCATTGCAAAGAAAGCAGGAGAATGATACAAGAATTTGACCTTACAACTTGTTGTTCAAGAATCAAGTCTACTTGTAACGATATAAATCTTTGTCCCCACTTCAGTTGCAACCAATGGTTCCTGCTACACCTACAATTTTGAAAAATGAGCATAGTCCATGGCATACAATATGCTATCCATAAACACGAAACACAAAAGCACACAATAAATTTAACCAAATATTTAAGAATTAAATCCAATCTGTGTGAGCTTTGTTGCTCAAAATTTGGTTGATGCAATTGATACATAACACTTGCAAATGAATCAAATTATATAATCTAGACACTTTTGGTTTTATTTTCGTTAGATGGAAGATTTCCAATATTTCTTAGAGAGTTGGTAGGTATGAAAACAATAAATACATAGTTAATTCTTGTTTGTTTATTGTTTGTTGAAAAGGTTGTATTTTTTTAGCTCTCCATGTTGTCTATTTGTTTTTCAACTTTAGAACCTGAAGTATTGCTTGTTGTTACAAGGGATAAGGGGGAAAATGCATGTAGTCTATGACATATAACATGCTATTCATAAACATGATACACACAAGCACACAATGAATTTTTTCAAATGTTAAAGAATTAAATTGAAACTATAACGACTTTTTTGTTGAAAATTCACTCATTATGTTTGATAAACAACCCTTTCCAACAAAAAAAATTCTATAATCTAAACATTTCTATAATCAAAATCTATAATCTAAACATTGTATTGAGGGCTTCATTGTAGTACTAGTGATAGGGACCAATTCCAATATCTCGTAGTCTATTGTTACTAGATAAAGCAATACTCTTTTAGATCATTGAGAAAGGTATTCTTCCTTTTACAAGCATACAATGCATTAACTCTGAATTCATTGCTTGGATAGGAATTACCCTACTAGCAAAGTATTTTAAACAATACAATTTCATTGGACAAGCAATTATTTCAAAAGTGAATTGAACAATTGCAATAGTAACTTGCTTCAACTATGTTGCTATCCTTATCCTAGAATCAGTATAATGTGAAAGCATGGACAAGCATTCCTGTTTAGGCATGGTCACTTTGATTAACAACAACA
>VDFB02095211.1:428011-446496 GCA_007258455.2 Sequoia sempervirens | reverse complement strand
CTGCTAAGATTGATGAGGAAGTGCATAATGAACCAAATTTATTGTTTTCCTCTTCCATGAGCTTAGACGATATCAACTGTGATGATCCTCCTAAAATGAGTGACTCACCACATGTTGAACTTAGTGATGTTCCTAGTACAACACTTGTTGTCCCTTTGGCTAGTTGTCTACCTTCTACATATGATGAACAAGATTGGGAGGTGGATGACCTACTATAGGTTGACTCACATGTGCCTTACTAGTCTTTTATTTGTCTTCTTTTCATGCGATTGCATGTGTGTAATTTGATCCCCCGTATCATTCTATTTGACATATCTTTATGTTCATTCCTCTATTTATACCTATGTTCTTCTATATGTGGTAAACCTTTATCTTTGATCTTGTCTTGTGTTTTAATTTTGGGGATGACTCAAGGAATTGAGACATTTAAGTCTCTTCCATGTTGACCCAAAATATTTTTTTTGTTTTTGCTCTCTATGTGTCATTCTTCTAGTTCTATGAGTATTTGGGAATGATGACATTTTCGAGCTCTATAATAACATTGTAGCAAAGACATACACTGACCCCAAATCCATGGATCCCTTATGTGTTTGGGATTTTATTTGGGGGCAACCCCATTTCATGATGCAACTTCATTTGGAAACATATGCTTGACATGGGGCTTTTTCAAATAAGATTTCATGTCTTCTTTATTGTTTAACATTTATCATTTTTCTACTTTAAATTAATTTCTCACAACATGGTGTTTAGCAATTTCTTTAAATTGGGGGCATACATTGGCATTATCATTTTGAATATAACTTTTGTTTCTTAGTTTGGTCTTCTTACTTCATGCGACGTGTCTTCTTCTTGATGGTGTCATTGGGCTTGATTTCCTTCAAGAGTGTGACCTTTCTAAGCATATGAAATTCCTCTTAGTGGAAATGCTATGGATTATATTCCCTAAGTTGTGAATCTTTTATCTTCAACTTGTCCTCTCTTGGATACATTAGGCACGATGTTCCCTAAGGTGAGACCTTTCATGAACTAAGCAAAATTCCTTTGAATATCTTATTGTTGGATGTTGTGGTTGTGTTGCTGATATGTGGTTGTCATCAATGTCAACACTATTGGCATTAATGTCTTAGAAGTTGTATATGTCGAGGATACTGAGAAAATTGTATGAAATAAGTTGCAGGTTGTCAGTGGTGAAGTGTAGTTCAATCTATTGGTTAGCTCAGTACATTGATGATTAGTGGTTTTGGATTAAAGGGTTTGTTGTCGAGTATATCTAGTTTATCCATGTTAAGTTTCAGAGATTTGCATGAAGATTTGATCAAGTTATGAGCAGTTGTGTTCTGACAGTCATTCTATTGCTTCAGTTGGTGTTCCTAAATGAAGATGATGCGATTCTAGTAAGTTCAACTATTGTGGATGCTTCTTTTGTGATTTATGATGTTTTTGGATGTTTCTATATCATGCTCTATCTATGTTGCACGTCCGTATTGATCGTTGTGCTCGCGATTAGAGATTTTCCCTTGTGCTTTCATGTTTTTCATGTTCTTGGCCGACAGGGTGTTGTAGCGTATTGTGGATCTTCGAGGAATAATTGTTTGAGGTGTTTCGTGTTTGAGGATTTTATTTTGGGTCTTCACTATGTTGTGGCTGACCTTGGTCAATTCACATTGAAAATTATTTATTGTTTTGGGTTGACAGTTTTCATATGTTTTATTATTTTGTTGAGGCCGACATGTAGCGGTGTAATAATTTGCTGTGGATATATATAAACAATTGTTTATTCCATTTGAAGGTGTGCTTGTGTATGAGATGTGTGAATAATTTCCTAATCATTCAAAGGCAGAAGTAGAGTGTGAAGAAGTGTTCATGTGCTTAACCGAAACTGTAATTAGGAATTAGTAGATGCTATTTTCTCAATTCAAAATCTTGTGGATGTAATCCAAATCTTTTTGTAAGACAGCGAGTCTTCCTTGTTGTATTTGAGTAGTGAGCTCTAGGCAGTGCCATTGAATGCATGTGCATTCTCCATTTTATTCTTTATACTTTTAATAGGGTATAATCTTGTGGACTAACCTCCACCGTGTTTTTTCCCCTAATAGGGTTTCCACGTAAAAAAATATTGGTGTTATGTGTATTTTTGATGTGTTGATGGTTTATGATTTCATGGTTATTTATCAAATTTTAGAATAAGGTTAATAAGTTTAAAATTCTAAGACAACTGATTCACCCCCCCTCTCAGTTTTTTGCCCTTTTGTTGCCAATAATTGGTATCAGAATAGGTTCCTCAGAAGAATTTTGATAGCTTGAGGTGATCTGGGATGGCGACATACAAGAAGGATAGTCTAATATTTGATGGAACAAATTATTCTCTGTGGAAGGCTTGAATGGAGTGTCATTTGAGATGCATTGGTGAAACCTATTGAAAAATTACAAAGAATAGGTATATCATTCCACATAATGGTCCTTCTCCTGCAGATGAGATTAAGGAAGCCGAATACAATATCAGGGCTAAGGATGCATTGTTGAGTGCTTTGACTGATTCTGAGATGAAAAATGTTATGGATCTGATGACTGCTTATGAGATCTGGAAAAAGTTGGAAACCCTGTATGAAGGTGATGCTAATGTGAAGATTGCTAAGTTGCAAAGTCTGAAAGGGAAATATGAAATGTTGAGAATGGGTGATGATGAGAACATTACTTCTTTGATGCAAAGAGTGAATGAACTTGTGTGTGGTATCAAATGTGTTGATGGATGATTGGAAGAATCTGAGATTGTTGCTAAAGTGCTTATATCCTTGCACGTTGCATACAAATTCAAAGCTACTACTACTGAGGAGCTCCGGACTATAACAAATGTAACCAGAGACATGTTGATTGGTAATCTTATAGCTTTTGAGTTGAGTGAATTTGGTGATGCTCTTCCTAAGATAGAATCTGCATTCAAAGCTACTACTTCCAAAAGAGATAAACAAAGATATGATCTGGGAGAAATTTCTTCTAGAAAAGTATTCAAGTATGAGGAGGAAATGAGAGAGATTGAAGAAGAGGAGAGAAAAATAGAGGAGCTTGAAGCACTTATTGTCGAAAGAGAAGCTAGAGGAGAAGGTAAGTATAAAGGAAAATTACCTAATAAATGTTTTTCTGGCAATAAGATAGGTAATTTTGCATCAAGGTGTCCAAAAAGAGTTCCTACGCTAAAACCTAACAAGCCTAGATTTCAAAGAAAGTGCTATTATGCTGTTGATAAAGGTGTGACAGATGATGAATCTGATAAAGGCAATGTAAAGATGAATGGGTATTTATTGCTATCAAGGAAAATGATCTTGTACCTACTGAATCTGTAAGTTGCTCAAATGTGGAGAAAGCCCTAAATGCTCAAGTTGAAGAAAAAGATGAATGGGTGATTGACAGTGGATGCTCTCATCACATGACATGTGATAAAAGAAAATTTGTGAGCCTAGAAAAGTATGATGGTGGTGTTGTAAGATTTTGTGATGGAAAAGCTGGTGTAATCCATGGCAGAGGATGCATTTCTCTTGATGGTAAGAATAATACTAATGATGTTTTATATATGGAAGGTTTGAAGCATAATCTCTTGAGTGTTGGACAGATGGTTGACAAGGGATACAATCTTCAATTCAAGAATGGAAAGTGTAGAATATTGGGAAGTTTTGGAAATGTGATTGTTTTAGGTACAAAAACAATAGGTAACATATTTCACTTGAATGCTACTGGTAAAAGTTGTCTGATTGCTCAAGTTGATGAAAGTTGGTTGTGGCATAGGAGAATGTGTCATGTAAACTTTGACAATATTATCAAGATAAGTTCTACTCAAGCAGTGAGAGATCTTCCTAAGTTGGTAAAGCCTACTAATACTATATGCAAGGAATGGCAGTTAGGGAAGCAAACTAGAATTTCATTTCAGAGCAAACAACATTGTTCAAATAAAGTGTTGGATCTTGTTCACAATGGTTTGTGTGGTCCTTCTAGAGTCAGAAGTTTACAAGGAGATAGGTATTTCATGTTGCTTATTGATGATTACTCTAGATTGATGTGGGTTACTTTCTTAAGGGAAAAATATGAAGCTCTAGAGAAATTCAATATTTTTAAGGCTATGGTTGAGATAGAGACAGGTCTGAAGATTAAATTTTTGAGATCAGATAGAGGTGGTGAATTCACTTCCCATGAGTTTAATTATTTTTGTGAAGAGCATGGGATAAAGAATCAATTACCTGCCCCACAAATCCCTCAACAAAATGGAGTTGTGGAAAGGAAGAACATGATAATTCAAGATGCTACTAGGACTATGATGCTGGAAGAAAATGTTCCTCATATCTATTGGAGAGAAGTTGTGAGTACTGTTGTTTATACCCTCAACCCGGTACAAGTCAAAGGTGATATTGGTAAGACCCCCTTTGAGCTATGGTCTCGTCATAAGCCTATTGTTAGATATTTCAAAATCTTTGGGAGTAAATGCTTTATTAGAAGAGATGAAGATATAGGAAAGTTTGATGCTAGGAGTGATGAAGGAATCTTTCTTGGTTATTCTACTAAGAGCAAGGCCTACCAGTGCTACAATAAGAGATTGAGGAAAGTAGTTGAAAGTGCAAATGTCAAGGTTGATGAAGAAATAGCTAGACCATCTAGAACCTGTGGATATGATTCAAATTATCAGAATAATAGTTCAGTCATAGGGAAGAAAGTTCAAACTCAAAATCAAGTTCAGATCATTCTGGTGAATCAAGAAAATCAAGAGGAAGGAACTAGTGAAAGTGCATAAGAGAGATCACAAGAGCCAAAAGTTCAACAAAATCTTAAGACTCCAAGGTATGTAAGACTAAATCATTTAGAAGATCAAATTATGGGTGATAAGAACAAAGGTGTTCAGACTAGGAGAAAAATTGTAGAAGAATATTGTTTGATTTTAAAGACTGAGCCTAATAGTGTGAATGAAGCATGCAAAGATGAACATTGGGTGGAAGCAATGAAAGAAGAACTACAACAAATTGAGAAGAATAATACATGGATTCTTGTTCCTAGACCTAAGGAAAAACATGTAATTGGAACTAAATGGGTCTTTAGAAACAAGTTGAATGACCAAGGTGAAGTTGTTAGAAATAGAGCAAGACTTGTGTGTAAAGGATATTCTCAGATGGAAGGAATTGACTTTGAATAAACCTTTGCCCCTATTGCTAGGATTGAAGTTGTGAGACTATTTATTGCTTATGTTGCTTACAAACACTACAAGGTTTATCAAATGGATGTCAAGTCAGCATTTCTAAATGGTGAATTGGAAGAAAAGGTGTATGTTGAGCAACTTGATGGATTTCAATTGACTGATTAGGGAGATATGGTTTGTCGATTGAAGAAAGCATTGTATGGACTTAAGCAAGCCCCAAGAGCATGGTATGCTAGATTGGACAAGTATTTATTGAAGCTTGGATTTAATAAAGGTGTTGCTGATAGAAATCTATATTTCAAAATTGATGATGATAAAGATTTGATTGTTGAAGTCTTTGTTGATGATATCATCTTTAGAGGAGATGATAGTTTGTGCATGAAGTTTGTTGATGAGATGCAGATTGAGTTTGAGATCTCTATGATTGGTGAGATGGAATTCTTTTTGGGATTGCAAATTACTCAACTAGATAAAGGGATCTTTATATATCAGTCCAAGTATGTGAAAGAATTGCTAAAGAAGTTTAGTATGGAAGATTCAAAGCCAGTTGGTACACCTATGATGACTGGATGCAAGTTGACACAAGATGATGATTCTTCGAAAGAAAATCAAACTAGATACAGATCTATGATTGGTGGATTGCTTTATTTGACTCAAACACTACAATAAATCCCTGTGATTTGCTCCATTTTTTTCTTTGTTTTTTGCTTCTACCCACTGTTTTAATGTATTTTTTGCCAAATTTTTGAAAATGTCAGCACTATTTATCGGGATGGTGCTATTTTTAGTGTTTATTTGCAACGATCAGGACAAGTAGGCGCTAATTTTGGTGCTACTTCGCACCAACACTATTTCTGCCTTTAGTACCGATATTGGCTTCGAGTGTGGCGCCACCATTAGCGCCACATTTGGCTCCGAGTTTAGTGCCACTTTTAGCTCTGACTTTAGCTTCAAGTTTAGCTTCAAATTTAGTGCCAGTTTAGACACCCCTATGTCGAAGATACTTATTTATGTCTCATCGACGATGTAAAATAGTGAAATGTCAACAAAATATGGGCATATTGAGGAGAGAATCACTTACGTCACATAGACAAGGTATATCTACAAGTGCTCGATGAAACACAACTCTTGGATATAACGAAGTAATCTCGATGAGAAATTGAGATATCGATAAGACAAATAAGATTGTCTCATCAACACTCCTCAAGTAATGATCAAAAGCATACACTGCTATACCGCCAAGAAGGTGAGCAACATATGCGGTAGAGCGGTATACACCGCAACCCTGCAACAAGAAACCTTGAGCAAGGTGGTAGTGTGGTAAACAACAGAAGGGAAGGGAAAAACACCACCATACCACAACGATAATCATGAGCCTCCCTGACATGGCAGAGTTACACCAATATATAAAGAAATACTACTGAACGAAAATATCGATGAGATAGTGGCATATCTGCAAGGGATATTAACTTGTCTCATCGACACTGGAAACCAATATCAGAGGAATATAAGATCTAATGTTGATGAGACATTGAGATATCAGTAAGACAAATAAGATTGTCTTATCGGCACTCTTCAAGTAATGATCAAAAGAATACACCGCTATACTATTAGGAAGGTGAGCAACATGTTTGGTTGAGCGGTATACACCACAACCTCTCAACAAGAAGCCTTGAGCAAGGTGGTAGTGCGGTAAACAATAGAAGGGAAGGGTAGAACACTGCCATACTGCAGCGGGTATAATAAGAGACAACAGTAGTATGGTAATCATGGCATCATTACAATTTACAACACTAAATGCAACAAATCACGTTAGTCACAATCCATTTGAATATAGCCCACCAAAATACTCTAAAATTTTTGTTGAAATCTTATTTTCTGGCATAGCTCGCTAGAATGGAGTTTTCATTTTAATAAACATACAATAAAACCTTTGTTGAAACCTTATTTTTAGGTGTAGCCCACCAAAATGGAGAAGTGTTTCAGTAAAGAATGATAGAGAATGGTAAGGAGATGTGTGTCATAAGAGGCATATGATTCATTGTTGTTTATCTCATTCCTGCTCTAATCAACAAGGGTTACAATGTTCGCACTACTATTTGTAATCTAGGTATTTAATTGACATATGTTTTCATAATCTCAAATTCATTTAGATGCTTTTGAAGTATCAATGTATCCTATATAGGGTTTAGAATGACTTCTTTTAATTTAAAAAAATTAATCAGATGCTTTTGAAGTATTAATGTGTCCTATATAGGGTTTAGAATAATTTCTTTTAATTTAAAAAAATAAATAAATGATGTATTTTCCCGTGTTTAGATAATGTGGAGATCTCATAAATCTACCCTAGCACACTGTCCTCTTTCGCACTGTGTTCATTACTCCAACTGCTAGAGTTTTACATTTGACATCTTTAATTAATATCTTCATGATAGTGGCTTTTAAATAGATCTCAGTCTTTGCTTTAATCTTTATCACGGTAACCCTTGATTTCCATAATCCACCTTCAATCTCTTCTAAGAACATTCTCTTAAGCTAGACTACATAGTATGCATATAAAGCAACTCCTTCATACTTGCCATTGTTCCAAACCACCACTCATCGCCTTGCTTAAAATGTTGCCTCCATAAGCACAATAGCATGTTTTAAAATCATGGTTTCCAGTGATTGACCATTAAGGTCACTACTTTCATCAAGATACGATGAGATTTTTGTCTTCAAACTTAAGGCATTATGCAAGATAACATTGTGAATTGTTTGTTGTGTACAATTTGATTTTCTTGCATATTTACAGATTTGCTAACTTCCTTTAAGACTAGATATTGCACCATTAGTTGTAATCTCAAACAACTCAATCACTGTCACTTGAATATTCCTTTCATGAGAATCCTTGTGTAAAATAAAACTATGCCCTATAGACTACCTACTTACTTACTAATATAGGGTGCTCATTGTTTCATGTTATTTTGAGTTTTATTTAGAAGGGGTTAATATGTGGCATTTTTATGTGCAGGAAGAATAGATTGTGATGCAACGTTCAAGTATGGATGGTTTAGGAAAAAATGGATTTTTTTCGGTGTCATAACCAAGTTGGATTGTACCTTGAGCCGGTCTGAAACACTTCCTAGTGTTTTCGCTCGGAAGCAGAACCTGAGTGTAGGAATTTCCAAATATCCAACAGAGGAAGTTCCTACATTCTAAAGATAAAATCATAAATATGCTTATCCAGTTTCTGATCCAACCTAACATCTTTAATATCTGATAGAGAAAGTTTGTACATTCTAAAGATAAAATCATAAATCTGCTTGTCTTTGTACAATCGCTCGTTTGAATTGTTTCTTTAATAGTTTTAGGTCCATGTCCACGTACATATCTTCTTCTTTTGCTAGTTGAACACTCAAGCTTCACATTTGCTCCAATCTTCATCTAAAATAATCAACAACATGCATTAATTTATGATTGTACCTTGAGCTAGTGTGAAACACTTCTGAGTGTTTTCGCTCTAAAGCAGAACTTGTGTGTAGAAATTTCCAAATATCCGATAGAGGAAGTTCCTACATTCTAAAGATATATTCTATGAAACATTCTTTATTTTCTATGAAACAGTGTATATATTCTTGTACTTGTAAATATTCTTTTACTGTTATGTCTATTAAAGAAAACAAAGTTTGAATAAAAAATGCTTCACCCTTTTTTGTGAGTGAGTATGTGAATTATTGTTTAAGGAAAAATCTTGCAGTGTTTACATTTTCAATTTACTAGTTTCAAATCTTCATTTGCTATGTATATAAAATTGTATGTGCTCTACAATCATCAAAAAATTATTTTTATTTCTTATCCCAGTTAATCTTGATTCCTTTCAACACAACATAGTAGGTTGCATTTTAAATTTCAAACATTTTCTTTGCATTTTTTTGTATATATTATTTTCTCAGTGCATCATTATGTAACAATTTCACTTCTGAGATATGCAGTAAAAATAAATGAAAGCACATGTTTGCTTTGTCAAGGGAAATGTATGGTGAATATCCTATGTCTTTCAGATAAGTGTGCAAGCAAAATAAGACATAAATGATTAAATCTGATTTTCTACTGTACAATTTTTTTTTTATGTGGAGGTTTCAACAACTTATCATGGATTAGTTTTGGCTAAGAAACAAGGTGTTTCTAAGCTATGGATAGATGGGGACTCTCTTAATGTGATTAATTGTCTCATGATGAAATGTCCTCCTTCATGGTCAATTGCCAATTTTATTAATGACTCAATATCTATTATTAACTCTTTTGAGGAGATCAAAATCACACATATTTTTCATGAAGCGAACATGATGGTTGATGGGGTTGCCAATGTGGGAGTGGTTGAGAGATCTGAGTGGGATTATTTTGAATCGCTACCTCTTAATTTGAAATGTATTTATAATGATGACCAGTTGGCTTGTTTCTAGGTGAGATGTTCTCAGGGAAACGTTTTTCATTATGATTTTAAGTTGGGTTTTGCATGTCGACCCTTTGCTCTTTCAGTTTCATTATTCTTTCCTTGGTTTCCATAGAAGGATGGACTGGCAGTTTTGGCAGGGTTACTTGGAATGATAAGCCCACACGTATTGTGGGTGTTTGTTATATTATTTTGAGTAGCGCCTGGTTCATTTTACTTTTTCATTTCTTCTAGGTGTTCTTGGGTTTTCGTTTGTTGCCTGTCACTATGGGTGGTGACTGTTTCAAAATTGAGTCGAGTTCCTGCGAAGAGTTTCAAAAAAATGCTACTGTGTGGGAGCACTTGGAATTGGGGGGGGGTACTCAATTTATGCAAAGAATTCAAGGCCTAGAACCTGATGTAATGGATTTATTTGTGAAAGGATGGAATGGGAGGTCTCTGCGTTACCCAGGCATTGAGTTTTGAATTGAAGAGGATTTTATTGTGGAGGTAACTGGTCTTTCAGTTGCTGGGAGAAAGTTTTTCAAAGACAAGGGAGCGACTACGAAAGCTTTTGTGAACTTCTTTAAACATGGAGAGAGGAAGAAGGTTAAGGAAATTGGAAGTGGAGGTTATGCTAGGAAGTCCCTAAAGCTACATTGGAGGGACCTTGCGTTGGCCATTATGCATTACTTCACCCTTGAAGGTAGATTCTTTGTGGTTATACTCACCATTTTATGCTCTTAAATCATTTTAGGCATAATGTTTTGGTCTCGTTTCCTTTTTACCTATTACATTCTATGGAGAAGAGTATTGAAGACCATAGAAAGAACCCTAAGAAGGAATTTCTTCATCAAGGTCTTATGTGTTTTATTTTTGCTCATATCAATCGAAAGTTGATCTCGGTCTCCCCTAAAACTCCTGGTAAGAAGGAAGTTAAAAATGATGGGTATGAAATAGGGGACTCTGTTGGTGAATGAGATGGTAGTTCGGAGGAGGAAGAGTCAGAATATGAGGATATTTCTATTGACGAAGGAGGCTCTGAGGAAAGGGATGAGGATTAAGAAGAATGGGGTAAGGGCTATGAGATTGGTGTGGAGTTGCAGGAGACTATGGCTAATTTTGTTAGATAATATTCGAAGGGGAAAACCAAAGGCATGAAGAAAGTTAAAGCTTCATCCAAAAGGAAAATTGAGGTTGTTTCCCCTGGTTTGAATGTGAATCTCGTGTTGTCTTCTGGAAAAGAAGGTTTGAAGGGTTGTCATCCTGTGGGTGATGAGGGTTTGAAGGGTTATCATCCTGTGGGTGATGTGGATCCTTCAAAATTTGATTGTGTTCAGAATGCTTCATTGGGGAACCCTGTTCCTGGTAAGGATGGTCTGCCAGAGAGCTCCCCAGTAAAAGGGCTTAAGGTGCCAGTTAATTTGGGTGGTCAGTTGTGTGGCCTTGCTGATATGGGCAACTCTAAGATGGAGGTGAAGCCTAATGAGACTGGCCTAGTGGATATGTAGGGGATTGGTGCAGTTAATTGTTCTCAGGATTTTTCTGTTGTGGAGAAGGAAGCGAAGAAGGAACGTCTGGAGGTGTTAGTTGATTTGGAGAATAGGCTAGATAACGAGAGGATAAAGGTGGATGTTGTGAATTTCAAGGATTCCCCAGCCGAAGAAGAGGATGAACAAAATAGGGATTGTTTTGATGCCCATGTTGACTTGGAGCAGAAGGGTTAGCTTCCAGTTAACTGGGATGAAATTGACATCAATATGTTTTATAGAATGGTCAAAAATGAGATGAGAAACCTACTTTCCTTGGTTAAGTGGTTATTTTTTGAGGTTAAGGGGCACAATATTTAGATGAAAAATTGGCAATATGTTTGTGTTGTTATGCTAAGAGATAACCGAAAGGAGTGGGAAATAAAAGGCAAAGTGAAATCAATGCATATTAAGCTTGATAAGCTATAGGCAGATGCTGATTGTTTGGGGGTTTCTCATGAGGAAATAATTTCTTCTTTGGAAGTTATTGTTAATAAAATGTTAGAGAACAGAGTGGAAAGTCTAGAGGATAAAATGGGAAAGATGTCGGAGGACTTGAAAACGGTGGTCAATATCAGCAATAACTCTTTGAAGACCATTGCTATGGGCCTTTCTATTCTGAATGAGAAAGCACTTAATTGGACCGGAAAACCGCTTGACTTGGGTAACATGGAGGAAAGGATTGAAGATATTAGTGGCTCTTACCTAGTGGATAAAGCAAAAGCTTCTACTCTTGTGTTGGAGAAGGACATGTAGGTGGATCAGTGCCTTAGGACGAGGAGCAAGATGAAAAAGAGGGTTGTTGTTGTTGAGGAGCTGAAGGATGTTATCAGTATCCATGAGGAGGTCATCAAGGAGAACATGGCCTCAAATAATGTTTTATATAATTTTTTGTAGCTGGTGCTTCCTTTTTTGGTTTAGCGGGTTTGCTGATGTTTTTTTCTTTTGGGTTTGCTTTTGGGTTGCTAATGTTCCATCTTATGTCGGCTTTTTGGTTTTTTGGGCTGTTGGGCTTAGTGGTTTAATTTCTCTTGCAGCTTGGCATCGTTGTAAAGGGTTTTGGGGCCCCTTCAAAACCTATTTTTCCTTATCAAAAACTGATTGAATCTGATTAATTTGATTTTCTACTATACAATTGTTTTTTTATGTGCTTTTTACTTTTTACATGTGGATTACCCTCAGAAAGAGACTACTTATCTTTTCTTAAATGAAGCCTTTACATTCCTTTCTATGAAAGGAATTTACTGCTTGAAAACAAGTTCGTGAAATTCATACAAATTAAGATTGGTGTAAAAGGCCATCCCCACAAATGTTGTTTGGTCTAGAATTACAATGGAAAATAAAAAAGCTTGCTAGAAGAATAAAATAGGTTTTCAATTGTCCAAGTACAACATAATATTATTGAAGCATTTCAAAGTTTAGGCATTTGAGATTCATGGATCTCCTTGGAGGTCACCCACCTAATATAATAATAGTAAATTAGTATGATCCTTTAGTCATGAATTAAAATGCAATATAATATCTCTATGTCTCTCACACATGAACGTTTCATATAACCACATACCTTGTAAATGCTGACAATCGACTTATGGCATTCCTTAAGTCAACTATAAGACAAGAATCTCCCCTAATAGTCAATGGCATGATATGCTATCAAACACATTTATGAAAATTAATAACATTCAATTTTCACAGTCCATGATAGTTATGTAAGAAATTGCACATAGTTTATCCAAAAATCTAACTCACATAACATTTATGAAAAGATCATTATTAATTTTTTCTCACACAAAAAAAATAAAAAATAAATAAATTTAGTGCTTAATCAATGTTGTCTCATCTATTTCCACCCACTTTCCTCTCAGCGATTTTGTATTTCTACGTCATCCACGTCCTCTCTCCATGGCCTCCTTTATGAATAAAAATGCTACCACAGAATCTTTCACTGCACTATCGTCGAGAAGGAAGAAGCAACTTGTGGGACTGCAGTAAAAACTGTTCTACCACACCGAGTTGATGAAGCAGTCGCAAGACAACGGGAGTCACCACACTACTGCATGCCAATGGTAGAAGACTTGCGGGAGTCACTGCAACAATGCCAGGAATAGAAAAATGTATCTTTACAACAATGAAAATAGTCACTATACAATAATGATAGGCACTCAATTAGGTGCAATTGGCACCGCCTTAGGCGCCCCAAACTGATTACATTAACGGCCAAAATTCGGTGCTCAAGTTGGCATTAAGGAAGAAATCAAATGACAAAAAAGGGAAAAATGTTGCGTGAAGGAAGAAATCAAAATTTAAAATTAAAAAATTTCCCGTGTGAAGGAAGAAATCAAACGACAAAAAAGGGAAAAATGTCGCATGAAGGAAGAGAGCAGGGCACTACTAGCAACTGAAGATAGCATGAAGCCATGATGCAAGAAGGAAGTTTGGTGAGGAGAGTACGTAGGTATTTGAATTTTCTCAAAAGATTATATCAAATTATTAAACAATATTTAAATGTTTTTTTCTTCGATCGGTGATAATATTTTTATTTTATTTAAGATAAATCAAAATATACAAAGCTCCAAATAAAATGTTCTTCCAACACCATCACATCATGTCTACCCAAACACCAACTATTTATAGTATCAAAACCAAAAACAAGGCTTAACCCCTTAAGCTTATACATCAACATCTAGCTTAAACAAAATAAACTAGTTTACACTGAAGTTCCAGAAGTGTTGCCCATATGCAATGGGCACATTTCTGTGAGTGGATTCACCTTCTTTCTCAGATGCAAACCCTTCTTCTCACACAACTCCTCTCTAGCAATGGCTTTGAGTCCTGCTATTATCTCCTCAGTCTCCATTAATTCGACGCACAGTTTCAATGCTTGCCACCCCCGTTTTGCACCCTCTCTCCACACGGCTTTGATTCTTCCTTCTGGCCACCTAATGAAAGGGTGATTTATCTCTGCTACTTCCGGGTCCACACCTTCCATTCCTTTGCTCACAAAGCCTTGTCCTGGTATAGCCCTTTCTAGGATACTCTCCATGTTCACTAAGAAATCCCTATGCACCAATGCTTTCATCACTTTCCTTACAACCTCCACCGACTCTCCTAAGTCTAGTCCCCATGCCATGATCAGAGAGTATATATCCATATTAGTTCGATATATGTGCTTCAAATCTTCAAAGCCATTACCCAGAATGATTTGCATAGATTGCGCCACCTTCACATCCTTGTACAGGAACAAGCCATGCAGTCTCTTCACCGTCACTTTGCCATCAAAAGGATCCAATTTCCTTCTCGCTTTCAAAGTGAAGTTGGCCTCCATTTCTTCTCTGGTAAATTATCCACCAGAATACTTCACACAGTCATCCTAACACTCTCCTTACTCTCGCAAACCAGGAAGCATTGAAGGAAATGCAAGAAAAAACTTCATTACATAGCAAATTTCCGACCATCAACATAATGTCAAACGTACGTCGAGTGCCAAAAAAAAAAGCTAATTCTTCAATAATTTGTAAATATATTTAATATGTTAAATGATATATTTTTTTATTTCCTTGGAAAAAGTAAATGATTGCATATTAATTAGTTTAACTAGTCCATGTGCCATGTTTTGACAGGAGGAGAAATATGGCCACCATCCAAAGCAATTTGAAAAGAATATGTTACAAAACAAAAAGTGGAACGATTTTGTAATCTAGATGGAGAAAAAGGTATCAATAGTTGAGTTTCAATAACTTAGTTGGATATTGTTGTGTTAATATGTCAATTTGCATCTCTTGTGTTGAGTTGTTTATTGATGCGTAGGATGAGTAAATAGAGCTCAAATCTTATGATTACAAGATGACCATTTAAGTGCATGAATAAATAGTAGAAGGATGTAGATGAACTCAATTCATCTAACTTTATGCCTCTTGGCAAGCATTCCTCTTGAATCTCTAATATCAGGTGCCTGAGACTTCCCTGTAGCTAAAATATTTTAGATGAGGCTGCTCCTATAGCTCTCTTACTCACTTGACAAATCCTTGAAACTCTAACTTCTTAACATTCAAAAGATAAATGGAATGTCCTCAACACCCAGTAGAGTTATCCAAAAAAGCTAACTAAAAGATAACCCAGTTTTTTAGTTTAATAAAAAAATTATAAAGTTTAAACATTGAATGTTAATTTTTTTATGTGTTATTGGCTTATTGTAGGTTGCAACATTGTTTAATATTTATATCTATAAATTGTCTCTATCACATTAATATTGTGTCAAAATGGAAAGGAGATTTTTGGAAGTAGTATGCTCTAAATTGCCAATACTTAGTGAATATAGATCCATAGTTAGTAATTTCCAAACAAAACTTGTCCTAGCAACCATAGGGAAATGGGTAATAATCAATGGGCTACATAGGAGGTTGTCATACTGTCAGTTGATTACCTAATCCTTCCCCCATGCACTCTTGAACTAGTGGGAGGGAGTCTAAAAGAGCTTACATTGCTTCTTACCATTGAACTTAATGCAAAAAATATTCCACATCTTAAACCACCAAATGGTCATGTATCCCATTGATTATTACCCATTAACTTTTCTCATTTCCCTATCGCTGTTGGGACAAGTTTTGTTTGGACATTACTATGGATCTAGATTCACTAAGTATTCAAAATTTAGAGCATACTACTTTCAACAAGTTCCTTTCTATTGTGAATGTGATAGAGACAATTTATAGTTATAGATATACTAAGTATTGGCAATTTGGAGCTTAACACTTCCACATTTCCTTAATCAATTTGGAGCATAAGACTAAGACTACTCAAATGACATTGCAGCCAGGTAAAAATTTATTAAGGGCATAATAGTAGTATACTTGTGTATGTGTATTTCCTCCAGCTAAAATTTGCGTTTATACTTAAGTGATCGATGTATACTTGTGTATGTGATCACATTTTCTTCTATTTAATGATATTATTGTGTATTTAAGGTCTATTTAATAAAGGGTGCATGAAACAAGTTTTAAATCCTTAAAAATCTTTAAATTTCTAGGGTTTTTTCATTTTGTCGAGTCTGCGCCGAGTCCGGGCCCTAGTCCCCAAGTCCTCAAGTCGAGTCACCCTAGCCAAGTCTGAGGCAAGTCTGAGTCTTGTTACTATGGTTGTGATACAGACAAAAGGTGCTTACACATTGGCTAAATATATCCTCATCAAAATGACCAGAAAGAAATTTCAAATTTGTAAGTAAACTCTGACAGTCAAGAAAAATAACCATAAAAATTGGAAGTAAACTTTGTCAAACATGTAGGTGAACTAATTCATCTGACTTTATGCCTCTTGGCAGACATTAGGATCTCCCCTCCTAAAGTTTGGACCACATCCATTACCTCCACATAAAACTGGACATGCTTGGTCTTCTTGGTTTCCACGCCATGATATGGTTATGCAAATGAAAATGAAGCAAAGTAATCATCTCCTTCTTTGTTGGATGGAAGAATGCATGCTTAATGTTTTGATAGATGATATCATCTCTCTCTTATGCTCTCATGGTTGAATACTGAAATCCATTATGGTGGGCCTCCAGAGTTCCAGTCATCTTTTGTCCTCTTCCACCAAATGTTGGCCTGATCCACACGTCTGCCAGCTTAATTGGCTTTGTTTTTGAAACCTAAAGTTTCTCCTAAGTCACCAGTGTGGCTCTCTTTGTCTTTTCAAAATCTTTCATTGCTACAAATTGTCTCTGGGATTTAATCATTTGTACCACATGGTTGATGTGCTTTGAATCTGGTGCAGGAGCACCCAAGGCCTTCAAGGAGCACGTCAAGAACCAGGAGAGTGCAAGGGTCAAGAGGACCTTCCAATCATGTCAAAGCATCAATTATGATGTATTGGAGCCTATAATGGCATTTGGGTTGAATGAGTGTAATGAGAATGTTCAAAGTTTCAAGGTTCCTGATAAGTAATTTGGATTAAAAATGCAATGTAAGGGAAAATTAGGTTCTAGGGGTTTTGATTAATGATATTATGCTTTAAATAGGTCAAATAAACTTGGATAGTGAATATCCAATAGTTTTTAGGGGGTAGATGTTAATAAAATGACAGTTTATAATTTCAAATTTTTAAATTTTAGTTTAGGCGGGAAAAGGAGTTTTAGGTGTTTTAGAGGTAATTATGCATTGTAATAAATTCCAATCAGTTGGATCAGTTAGGGGATGGTTCTATAACCCAAAAATGGTCATTTGTACGGAGGTTGGGTGTTTGGAGAAGTGACTGTATGGACTGCTACAAAAAATAGTGAAAAAACATAGTTTTCTTGCATTTTCTTGAGTCTTTTTGATGATCTATTGATTCCTTTTGAATTTCTAATCAATTGGATGGTTCAAGAACCTGTATTTACTTTCAATTAACCTCTTGAATGATCTGATACACATTTATAATCAGTTCTTTGCATTATATTGCTGACTGTCCTAAAAAAAGTGCAGATTTTTCACTAATTTTGGTGATTTTCATGGATGATTGATCCATTTCAAGGTAGAATGCTACTGTGACCTGTGAAATGGATCATTACTAACATGTATCATACATATTTAACCAACTAATGTGCAGGAAGGAATAATATCAAGGTGTACACCAAGTTGTCAAAGGGAAAAGTGCTTGAAGATGGAGGCTAGGGTGTAGCAGCAGAAGATCTGCCTTAATGAGGGGAATTTTTTTGAGTTTGGATCAACTAAATATGTTGTCCTAATGGTGTATAGTCAATGAGAAAGTTCTGGAAGTGATTGGAGGGTTAGTTTTCAAGAAGCCCTAGTTTTTGAGGCAAGCTGAGGAGGGGTTTGTGCTGGAGTGTGATAGAGGTGTCATAGAGGGATAAAAACTTGGATTCCTTGGTTTTGAGTCATTTTAGCAGACTTCTGAAAGTTTCATAGTCAGGGGTTGATTTTAAAGGGGGGTTGCTTTGTAAAAGTGGTCTAATTAGGCCTAGTTTTTGAGGAGATAGCAGATTTTGGAAGGGTTTGTTTGAAGCAAGTGATATCAAGGTTTGGATATGTTGTTTTTCATCACAAAAAACACTTGAAACAGTCATTATATTTAGGGTTCCTTTGGAAAGTTTGAGTGCAAAGTCAAAAAAATCACTACAGGAGGCCTGGTTGGGCTAGTAGCCTAGTTAAGGTGAAAAATTGGTTTTGTGTCTAAGTCAGAGGGTTGGGCTTTGAAATCATTCAAAACAAGTTTGTTTGGGTCTCTTAAGAGTGTTCCTAGGGTTTGGGTCCATAAGGAAGGCAAATAAGTCATGAATGCAAAGTTGAGGCCTTATCTCCATGTTGGTGCCTAGTTGAAAGGTTGAGAGTGAATCATTGTTAGTCTTGTAACTTGGTGTTTCTTTCAAATTCCC